>VUQR01035035.1:27586-38664 GCA_015108515.1 Hemichromis elongatus | reverse complement strand
CTGACTCAACAACCACATAGAGGATGACATTGACTTTGGCAATTGTCCGACTTCTCCACATTGAGACTGATCGTGTAAACTGTTATGACAAGTACTGGTTGGATTATGATTAATTGAAAAAAAAATTTCAATTTGCTTAATTATCTGCTCCATCAGCCTTGGCAGCACATGTTGTTTTAGGGTTGTTAGCAAGTGTCACTAACATTGCAAAACTTTTTTTTTTTTTTAAGTAAACATGACAATTTACATGAAATTACTTACCTGCCATACATGCTGACATTGTCAGCATAAATGCATTTAACCACTTTCTTCCTTTTAGAAAAAAAAGAAACTTAACTTATATATATTTTTTGTTTTAAAAGAGACAATATACCACTATAGAAACAATGTGAACACCTCTGACCTAAAAAAAACACAGCATCTTCTTCACCGAACATGTTTAAAGACACAGGTCCAGGGCTTTTCCTTGCCCCAACTTCAGGCTCTAAGACAGCATTACTTAAAAGCTTTGTACAAATCCTCCTGGCAGACTCTAAGGCTCAAATCCATCTGCCTTTAAACTGGTTTACAAGTGGATGAAAACACTGCAAAAGTAGCGTGAGCTATCCCTTATACAAACGCCATACAGAGATTTACTGTGTAGCTGGTAAATTAAACGATAGCTATGAGGTATTTTTACATTTTCATGAAACACTGAAATGAGAGCGATCAGTTAAGGAAGGCGATGCTTTATAATTTGACTGACTAAGAATGATCCCCACTGATCATTTAGAGGGCTGAACTTTTTCTGCTACTGCCACATTCCACATCTGTCAACAATTTTAGAAGAGTTCAGAATAATTGTGATTTTTTTTTTTCCTCAAGTAGGCTTGAGCTAGTTAGCATGTCAGTAACAAAGTAAGGTTACCATTCAGCCGATGCTCAGTAGATTAACAGCAACAACATCAAGTTCTCCTGGAGAGCTGATAAACAGTTCAGAGAGATGTGCTATAACCAGAACAGCTGGCTGATAAGAAAACTCACCAATGTGCTTATTGTTGAATAAATGTCACTGAAGCAACTTATTATACACAGCATGAGTTTATATATTACAGTTCCAAAAAATGTGCAATAGAAGGAGTCTTCAAGATGAGAAAGACAAAATCCTTGGACTTAGTTGGTGTTTCTACTTGAGTTACGTAGAAACTTTATGTAATACTCAAATTCTTTATTGAATTCATTCTTGAACTTGGAAGCAATAGTTTGGATAGTCATATCTATTTACTCGCTTTCAAGCTTCTCATACTTCTCACAAAAATCAGCAGACATTATGTATCACTACATCATATTATTAACATGCACCTTGTACTATCAAGTAGACAACTTTCAACTTTATTAAGTTGAATTTGATGTCTAGCTAACCTACTAACTGGTAACTGTAGGGTGTGCTTAGTACTACATTACTCTTACTTTTTGCTACTGCTGTTGGGTCAAGTACTCGAGGTATTTGCCTACACAAAGCCGACAGGGAAGCAAATATGCTCCCATTCAGTTCCCGTGCTCGACGAGGCTCCCTTCCCTTGGTCGAACAGGGAAGGACGTGACAGTGGAGTTTACCAGACATGGGAGAAGCACAGAAAGCTTTTAAAAAGTAACTTGTGAAAAGCACGGACAGTTGCTGCATTGAACAGTTTTCATTGTTTTAAGAATGTTTTCACACTTTGTTTCAGTTTACCTCTTTATATGTTATGACTTGACTCTTTTGCAGGCAAATAGACCAGAAAATGCATATACATTGTAGTGCGTATTTTTGACAATGGCCACATATGACAACAGACACTTTCTGCAAGTAGACGGGCAATCCAAAGCTGCCCACAGGCTGCTCACATGAACCATAATTTCCCAGTTAAACTGCCCAAATACACTTGTTCATCTCAGCCTTTGAACACACCAGAAACACTGATGAACTTCATTTACTTCAATTCAATTCATCTCAGTTTTATTTAGACAGCCTTTACAGTCACATCGAGATGATTTATATTGTAAGGTAAACAGTATTAGCATTACACTAATAAATACAAAATCCTGCTGAAAGAGAATCCAGTGATTCTCTGTGACCAAGCACTTGTCGAATGTGACGAGAAAGAACCCCCTCTTGTTTTCTCTTTCCTTGGCACTAATATAAATCATATTAGGCTGTTTATTACTAACAAATCTGAACAGTCTCAATATATAAACCTTCTAACATGGTTCTGGCTTCAAAAAGATATTTGGAAAACAAGTCAGACTGGGTTTTGTCAATAAGAAGAGAAAAAAAATCAAGCTGATGACTGAGATTTAACTCTGCTGCCAGCTGTGCATATATAACTTCACATAGTTTGTAGACATAAAGCACTACAAAAGTGCACCTTTACTGCCATTCAGGACTAAAAAGTTTGAATGGGGCTTAGTGTAGAAAAGGGTAAGAATAAAGATGATGAACGCAAGTCTTTTTGTCAAATAAAAAGAAAACCCTTTAACTTAAAATCCAATGATCTAATTTGTACAATGGCATAATATGTTCCACACGAAGCATGAAAATACTAAGCTGAAAAGCCTTGTTTGAGGTAAATACTGTTGCACCAACCATATTTCAGTTGGAATTCATTAGGAAGTTGGGGTTACATATTTCTTATGGAAACAAAGAGAAATGAGAAATGTGGATGAGGTTGTTTTTTCCAAGGTCCTTGGAGAGTGTGTAAGTGATCTGAGACACTTGGGGTGGCGTCTGGATGAGCTTGGGTTTGGATGAGGACCCTGCATCTGGGGCACATGTGCTTTCAGCGGGGACAGAAAGATGGGGATACAAAGCCAAAACCTCTCTTTCCCCATGTCTATTTTATTTTATTTTTTTTATTATTTCAATGAATTCAGAAAAGGAATATAATGACTTTCCTGACCATGTCACAAATCTGTGCTTACTCCCTTCTAACTTCACAACATATCTTTTTAAACAGCTCTCAAAGTAATGAATATGGTGAGGACAATAAGATTACTTACAATCAAATGTGTTTATGAAACAATGCTGTTGACACGCTCGCAGTGAAAAACGATCTCTGCTTAGCCCGGATCTCTGTGGCTAAATTTGTTTGGGTGTAAAAAGGAAACACAAACTGGCAAGAGATACACAATCCTACTAAAAAAAAAAAAGGCAAAAATTATAGAGGAGAGGTAAAGAAAATACTGTGGATGTTGTTGTTTTTTGGCTAACAACAAACCACATCTAGTCTTCCCAGCGGTCTCTTGGCATCTCTCCTGCTAGCCCTCCATTAGCAGCATCAGAAGGCCCGGGGCGGCAGACAGAAGTGTGACTGGAGATTATTGTCCTGTGTGCTTGTTTGGGTTAAGGCTTTAGATGGGGAAATGGGATTAGGATAGGCCCGGCTGGAGAGACACACACTAATGGGAAGCAGAGGAGCAGTCGCCTGATCCTCCTCCACTCACAGAGAGCAACCCTGTTATCCCACCTGATTGGATTAGCCCCCTGTTAAATGTGCTGTGATAAGGGTGGACCACTGCTGAGACTCTCCTCGGTTGCTGCTGGGGTGGGAAACATGCAGATACTGTATAGGGAGCAAACAGATTCCGCCACGCCCTTTTTAATGGACAATGTCCATTTCATGCCTAGCACTATTTTGACTGTGATGACACAATTGTGGTGTAAACAGAGTATTTTCAATGAGATCCTTTGACCGTTTGAGACATTTCATAGACACTTAAGTCCTTTTTTACCTCCTGCGATGGATCGCTATAACATACAAACATACAAATATTTCCTGCAACTGCACCTTGCTTCCCTGCACTTTTTTTTAAATGTATGCAAATCTTCAAGACTTAAACTTGCTAATTGCAGCCACTCTACCAATCAGACAGTAATTACTGGTATCCTGCCTGCCTTTCCTTCCAATGGCTGAGCAGCTAATTTGAGCTGTGGTTTAAACAGCTGGAAAACAGCATCCTGTGGCAAAACTGCAGGCCTGTGTTTGAGTGTGCATGCCTGCGTGTGCATCTGTGTTACTATTTATGTATGGCGCATGGAATTCTTTTTGGAAAATATGGTGCGAGCTATGATGAATTCAACTAGCAGGAAAATGTGGGTAGATGTGTGTAATGTAATATTTCTACAGAATCAGTTCCATACCCCCTACTCTGCCTGGTAAAAGTCGGTGCCCGTATCAATATGTTAACTCTGTCTGACTTACCTGTCAGAGTAGACCCCCTTCTCTGTGATTGATTAACAATTTATTCATGTTTCCTCTTTTGCCACAGGTTCAGGTGATACAGCATGACACCTAGCACAGACTCTAGCTGATGATTGGATTAAAAAAGGTTACCGATCTCATAATTGCTTTTAAATTACACTCCATGTGAGCGCGCGTCATTAATGTAATGATTATCCACATCACACCAATCTTATCCCAGTGAATCTTTAACCATTTAATCTTTGTAAAGTGACATGTCACACTCATCATCAAACACACACCTTATCTTCAAAGGGGGGGGGAAGAAAGATTTGGAATTTTAAAGAACACATCAAACCATTGCATAAAAAATAAAGACAGCAGCGGTGTCCCGAGGGACAAAAAGTGCCATTTCTCCCACCTGCTGGTCATTCGCTGGACATTTTGGTGCAGCACCAAAGCCACTAACTTCTGCAACAGTGAGGTAAAAGTGCATACTGTGTAATCAATTTGGCCAAGGCCACCATCAAGCTGACAGGCACTTACGGAATTAGCCCTTGGAATACAGATCGCTGTTAGCTAATTAACTAAATTGTTTTTAATGTGGGGCATGTACAAAGGCCACCACTCTCTAATGGCCAACCAGCTAGAAATGTTTCTATTTTGCCTGCTACAAAGCAGTCATAACGAAGCCTGTTTAGTGAAACAAAAGTTGGATTAGTAAGAAGAGAGCGACGTGTATTCCTTTACAGCTCATTACAATGTTTATTGTTAATAAGAGGCATGAAAAATGTGATATTTTCTGATTCTATTTTAAAACATTTGCAGATGCTTATTTTCCCTTTCACTGCTTTGTGCCTAAAAGACTTTTCTCCTCCAGAGTCCTTTTCACAGTTGCACTACTTTTCAAATGCACTGTATTTCCCATTGCACGTTTTGCAGTTTTTTTTTCCTCATCTCTCGCTCATTAGTTGCAGATCTGTGGCTTTGCAAAAACAAATTGAGAACACATTTCCATCCTTATGTGAATGAAATATATTTTTGTAAACAACAGTAACAATTTTGAACTATCGGAAAACAAGCAGGAGATATAGAAGTACAATTAATATGAGCTATTCTGCTGGCTACTTGTAGATAAAAATATTTTGCAGCCTTTTCCGCTGCATTAGAATATTTTCCACGAGTTTGCATTTTGTTCATCTGATAAGTTCAAGGAATAAGAAGTACTTCATGATCACTCTACTGCTATAAAGATGTCAGGAGAGTAGGTTTTTGGCTCAGTTGTCGACAAAAAACCCAGAACTCTGACAGGTAGCGGAGTAGAAGTCATTCTACTCTGTTAAAAGGTAACTGGTTCAAATCAGAAAGGACATCTTAACTGAGGACAGTCTAAGGAATGATTCAGTAATGAAATCTCACAAAGAACAGGCTCCCTCTGTATTTATAAAACTATGATGCAGTTTACTTTATGAGGGTCAAAAGACCAAAACAGTAACCCCTTTCTTTCTCGCCGATTACAGAACACAGTAAAAATTTTCTCATTGGTCGCTTTTCCACTGAAACTAACAGAGAATTGCACTGTTTAGTCCAGTGTTTCCCAACCACTGTGCCGCGTCACATAGTTGTGCCGTGAGAAATAATCCGGTGTGCCGCAGAAGAATATCTGGTGCCACCTGATTAGTACTCTAAGTGATTTGCGTAGCAATAGATAAATATTTGAAAAGCAAAAGCAGTCAATCTGACCTGGGTCCCACATCAAGGCCCTAGCATGAGTAGAAGAAAGGAAAAATGGTATACTGGGGACCGGAGATGGGCAGTAACGCTTTACTTCGATTACTTTTTCAAGTAAAGTAAGGGATTACTATTGCAAAAAAGGTCATTAGATTACTTTTACTTTCCTGTAAGCATGCTGTGTTACTGCGTTACTAAACCGTGCTTTTGTTTGTGAGAGTGTCTCATGATAATGACGTAAGCGAGTGCAACGTTCGTGTCGACAGCTGTGTGCAGATCGACAATGGATAATAATGCAGGAGTACGATCGTGCAGCGTTTAAAGCGTGGAGGTACTAACCTTACTTTGAGTTTGATTCCGTAAAGAGTGACAAAAACATTAGCGTCCGCTGTTCACTGCGTGGGAAGAAAACTTCTTTTTACAGTAAAAAAAACCCCTAAACTTCTGAGCAAGCACCCAGTACGCTCCCACAGGAATGAGAAATTCACAGAGAAACTCCCGGATCCTTCCACTGACATGACTGCTGCGGCACACCTGCACCAGGGCAAACCTCCGCCTGCCCCGATCCTGCTAAACAGGTGAAAATAGAGCAACAGGACCACTGAGTCTTTGATTTTATATATTTTATTTGTTTTACTTGCAAAAAACTAAACTTTTGATTGATACATAAAGGTAAAAGATTAAAACTAATAAAACAAGTTTTAAAAAGAAGCTTTTTCATTTGATTACATTTTTATATGATAGATTATGCAGAAAAAGTAGAATTGGGCTAAAATATATTAACTTTATTACCTATTCAGGTTGTAAATTATGTTTTTAAAAAGTACATTACTTTTGAAAATAAGTAATCAGTAAAGTAACAGGATTAATTTTGGGGGGAAGTAATACAGTAATTAGTTACTGATTACTTTTTGAACAAAACTGCTGAGGACAAACCGAGCCAGTCGCACAGGCCTGGAGACCGGTCTGTCACCCCCCTGTCAAACATTGGTCTCTAGATAAACTGTGTAAGATACAACTTTTACTTTGAAAGCGAACATCCTCTGTTTCGGATTTTACTTTACCCTTCAACAACTTCCACAGAGACAATGAGCAGCTGTGGCCGTGTGCTAATGAACAAACCTACCTAAGAGGTTTTCATTGCAGCATCGATTGATTTTTTTTTTTTTTTTGAAACAACAGCCAGCATCCTCTTATAACCACTTGCCAATTTGTTGGTGAATGCATATTTTTCCCTAGCAAGGTTGCCAAGGGTTGCCAACTGGTCTCTAGGCCTCTAGATGCTGTCTATATTGTTTTTAGATAATATGCTTCCTTCCTTCCTTCTTCATCCCACAATCTAGAGACTTGCAGTTAATGGCATTAGGTTAATTAGTGATTCTAAATGTAATGGTAGTCTGTCTCTCTGTGTTAGCTCAGCATCAGATTAGCAATCTCTAAAGGGTGTAGGCTCCACATGTTGCTTGAAGTTTTACACTGGATGCCTTTCCTGATGCAACCCCAAGGGGGATTTGTGAGCTGACCAACCTTTTGCTTGCTAAATGTGTTACCCACTACATCATCTGAGGCACTTCCAAAGTGAAATAATTATGAAAAAGCAATATTTGAAAGGTATGCCACACCTTTTAATATTCAAAGCCAAAAGCAAATCATAGAGTCCTTGAATCAGGATTTGACCACGTGCCTGCACAAACCAATCACAGCTGTTCCCTGCCTCGCAAAGCTATGTTTCCTGGATTTATCTGGACAATACATTAAAAGACAGATAAACAATAAAAATCGAATGTCTTGCACAGCGGTATGTAAAAAGTTTGTTTCCTCAAACAGGATCTTTATCCTTTGCTTTGAAATATTTCGAATTTACCACAAGTGACATGAACCAACCTTGTTGTTTCTGCACCGTGAAACAGCAACACGTGAAAACGCGCCACGAGTCTAGGCCAAGAAAAGCAGTGCAATAGCTGCTAACATGAATTATCCAACATCAACCCAGCTCTCCGCAAAAGTGAGAACGTTCAGTGCGTCAGCGTATCCACCCAGCTCACAGAGATTCCCTGAAATCGCCAACGCAATCATGCTCCGTTTAACCATAGACACAGTGAGTCATGAAGGCTTCGCGGAAAAAAGTCACATCGCACAATTATTTTTCCAAAGTAGCAAAACCTGTGCTGCATGGAAAAGGTCGCGCTACAAGTTATTTAGTTCAGACATTTTATTTATTCATTTATTTTACTTTTCTTCTAAGAGAAATTTAGGCGATTAAGAAGGACGGAGTTGTATTTTGCACATATATAAAAACTGTATTCTGTTTGCATTACAATGCAACAAAATATTATTTGTCACTAAGATCAATAAATAATGGTGACAAAAAATATGATCTCATGATAACAATCATTCCGGCCAATATTGTGCAGCCCTATTAGTGACGTTTACTATGACAACACAATAACTGTCATTTAGAGAGATATGTTTCAAACTGGCTTACACGTGTGCTCAAATGAGATATGTATGTTTTACCTGCATTTCTAAAGTGTATTTTTAAATGTATGATCCTGAATATTATTAGCTTAGCTGTGTTTGTGTTTGTGCTATGAGCTTGTGAATGTATGTGTGTATTTCTCATCCAGAGCAAGTAGTGAAACCTAATTGCTTGCAGATGTGGAGGATTTTCAAGTGTTTAGAATGAAGTTGGTTTCCAAAAAGGGATAGGGGGTGCTGAGCAGTCTGCGCTTAGAGACAACCAGCCTGCACCCCTCCCTCTGCTGAAACCAATGCCTTTCTCTTTCTCTACTCACAGGAGTAAAGGTCAGAAGTCGCAGGAGAAGATCTCTGTGATTGGACACAGGCCTGCTGTATCAAAAGTGGAAGACATATTAAAGCTGTTGTGTGTAACGTGACACTCCCGTGTGTCTGATCAAAGCGGTATAATAAATGAAAATGCCTTAGCTAAACATTTCCTTTTTAAACAACAAATGTATAAGCAAATACAAAAGAAATGAGGAAAAAAAAGAAGAAGAAGAAAAAAAAACAAAAAAGACGAGAAAAAAATTCTTGCATACCACCCAAACCTTGCCCTACCCCTCCTCTTATCCCCTCAATCCTTCTTAGGGGGAGATAAAGTGTTCCAGAGACAGAGAAGCAAGCACAATTTCAAAGATATATCAGAAGGAAAAGATGGAAAAGTGCTTTTAATCTTGTGTAACCCTATAGGGCTCTAAATGTGAAGGGCTCCAGAGAAAGGATCCTTTAAAGAGGACATATAATCCTAATTAAAACACAGCGCAGAGGTACCACTTGATCTAAAGGGGGCATGCAACCATCTTCTGGTTCAGGATCTTTTATTGCTTTGGAAGCCACACTAATGAAATAATGGTTGCAGTCTAAAGAAGCAAATCAAGCGATCACATTTGCTCTAATGAATACCTTCACATTATGCAAAGGTTTATATGTGCCATGTGTAAGCTTTAACTGCAATCTTTCAGATGGTCCTCATAGCATTAAATGCAAAAAAGACAGAAATTGTCGGATTTATTTCTTTGTCATTTATATAATGTGCTAAATGCAATTCTGTATTTTTCATCCATTTTGCAAGCAAAACAAAAAAGAAGGCTAGTGGTGTTAAAAATTAAGCATGAAAGAAGCTGATAGTTTAGTTTAAGCTCTTTGGCTGAATATTTTGAGTCTGCCTTTCTGACACACAGATGAACATAATCACCGTTCCCCTTTTTCCACTGATCAAGGTAATTGAGAACAGCCATGTCACCCGACTTCTCTGTCGTCCACTTCGAGTGCCCCTCCCCACGCTCATGAAAACCCAGACATCTGGTCCGCATACACCCCAAGTCTTCATCCCCCAGTCACCTCTGAGCCCCTGTCCTTCTCAGGAGCAACCAGACAGACTCCCAAGACATTTGAGTGTTTTTAGAACAAGAAGATAGAAGACTAAAAAAAAAGTGCAAAGAAAAGAATAAATAGGCAGGATATCCTAAAGAAAAACATACTGCAATAAGTAAAGATGCTGTATTTATGGATGACGGGATGACAGAAGTGAAAGTCTAATTCTAAGTTTTATGTATATGTGCACGAGGTTGTGTGTGCATGAATGTCTATGCGTTCATCCCACAGCGGCAGCAGCGGAGGCAGTGTAAGTTACGTGTTACAGATAGAGATCAGGCTGGGACAGATTTAATTAACAGATATCTCTCCTTAATGTAGATTCTTTTGGCTCCCTCAGATACACCCCTTGTGCTTATCCAACCAGAAATAACTTATCTTGGCTCTGCACTAGTCTTAATGTATTTCTTACAGCGCTTAAGGAAATGGAAGAGGGGATTCGGTAGAGAGACTACACCTTCATGTTTACTCACCGCAAACAGCAGTGGACAAGATTAGAACTCAGGGAATTGTCTCAAAAATCTGCACTACTTATTACATCCACATACATCCTGTGTGTCAGCTTTTTACTTGCTGTCTTTGGAAACTGTCTGCATGCATGTCTGTATGTGTGTGTATGTTTTAATTTGCCCCCCATAAACTAAAGCTAATAGAGATTTGCCCTTTTAACTATCTCTCAAGGTGACCAGATTACTGACATCAATTAAAGCAGGTCCTGTTGGCTGGAAGCCCATAGCACACACTCACCCTGAGAGGAAAAGAGGGGATCATCATCCAATAAATCACCAAAGGATAGGAAAGAAGGGGGAGAAAATGTAGGATAAAAGTGACTGAAACTTGAAAAAGCAATGGAGGGATAAGCACTCAGTATTCTCATAGAGAATATTTGCCCTACAGCAGGTTACACAAAGCCCATTTCAACGATTCCTATAAAGTAAATAAAGAAATTAATCTTAAAGCTTATGGATTTCATATATATATATATATATATATATATCTATATAGATATATATATATATATATATATATATATATATATATATATATATTCACTTCTATATACCTATAGTGACAGAGGTCACTGCACCTAGTGCTCCAGTTACTACTAGCTTCTCGTGCTTCTGTGGTCACATCAATAACTACGACCATCTTCTTCTGTTTGTCTACCACCACTATGTCCGGTTGGTTAGCATCACTATTTTGTCCATCTGTATCTGGAAATCCCACAGGATCTTAGCTCGGTCATTCTCCACC
>VUQR01035035.1:6731-20449 GCA_015108515.1 Hemichromis elongatus | reverse complement strand
CGCATGCACACACACACACAGAGACACACATATACAAGCTGGTGGTGACTTGTCAGGATAATTAGGACTAGTAATGAGATGTGGTGGGTGGAGTGCATTTACTTTACCAGCGCTGATGACCAGTGCCCTTGAAGTCTATCAGAGGGACGAGGCAGTAACAGAGAAAGCACAAACACCAGCAGAAGTTTAAACAATCATTCCTGTCTGCATAAATAACAGAACGTTTAGGAGCTCCGATGTGAAATAGGTTGATTAAACAGACTCTACCAGAGGCTACTAGCACCACCCAGAGCAGTCTGCCCCTCATTTGACACCACATGCCGGAAAAAAAAGGGGGGGATGATTAAAATAATTGATCAATTTACTCAGGGACCAAACTGATCAATGAGATACATTATTAAAAGAAGGCTATTGATCAGGATGGAGGCAAGCCGAGTAAAATGTTTACCGCAGCAGAGAGGCCGGGATCAATTGTGCGGCCAGTGCAGTTGAATAGAGCCCCATTTGGATCAATCTGTGATGGAGCAATAGGGTGTATGGATCTGCCTACTGTTCACTGTCCCTTTGTAGCAGATGAAGAATGAAAGAGTGAGACCTGAAATACAGTGAAGATCAAAGCTGGGTTAAGACAGACATTTTGTTGCAACGAAAACAGACTTTCATCAGTGAGAATAAGAGAAAAGATTCCACTGGGAGCTGGCTTCCCTGTTCACAGTATTTTACAGAGTATACAACCTGCATTTGTGCATTACAGACGTTTACGTCATCATTTGCTTCATTCCAATAATGATGTTTAAAAGTGAGGCATTTTAAATCGAGTCCCATTATACGAAGTATGGTGCGACCCCGCTCTTGAGCAACACCTAAAACGGGAAACTAACCCTACGCAAACTGTGTCTGCATGTTCCCATAAACGAACGCGTGTTGCGAGTGTGAGCCAGTTTAAGTGTGCGTGCACAGCCGTACGTGCAAGTGAGCGTATGCGTGCGCGCGCACAGGGTGTATGTGTGACTTTAGCGGCTATTGATTGTGGGCAGGAGCATTTTAAAAAATGTCAACACACACCACTACTCCACCATCAGTTCAAGGAGCTATTTTCCACACAAAAGAAAGCTTTGAGGAGAGAAAAGAGAAGGGCAGAAAAAAAGAAACAGATTTTAAAATGTGCTCTAAAGAACAGCAGACCAGCAGACTCAAGGCTCCTCTCTTCCCTCCCTTCTTTTCTGGCTGCTTTCTTTGCAGCTATAGAAAGGAACAGAATGATTGTGGGCTGCGATCGGAGGGAGACGGGGGTTACTGAATAGACCTCAACTCTTTTACAGATTTCCTCTCTCCCCACCATGGAGGACATCTGACCTTTGAGGGAGGGGGAGAATAAGAGAGACAGGGGGAGACAGAGATAAAGAAGGAGGGGTAGCTGGGAGAGAGGGGAGGGAAATCATAATGAAAAGTGGTAATTCCTTAGAGAGGGAGCGAGAAAGAAATGTCTAAGGGCCAGTAATGAGATCGTCTGACTAGCGGGTTGCTATAGCAACCACCACAGTATTACTATACACTACACTCTATGAATGAGAGAAAGACCATCCATTGTGGCCACAAGTGGATGGGTCAGAGAAAAAAAGAAAGACAATGGGAGTATGAAGCAGGGGAACCAAATCAGAGTTAAACGGGTGATACATTAAATGTCATATAGTTTAAAGGGCAAACAGGAATAGGGAAATGTAGGGATGCATAATGATAGATACATAAAGTAACTTTTTAACAAGCATAGACACCTATAATGTACCATCATTTTTTTTAATTGGTCGGTTACTTTTAGGGAGGCTGATTGCTGTGAGCTCCACCTCCCGAAAGGTCCAAGCGGAAGACAGTGACCGTGGGTCGTGCTTTTTAGCCTAGTGTTTGTAATGTCTAATTGGATAGCCAGGGATCCAGGTGGGGGGAAGTTAACCCTTTGCAGTTGTTAGGTTGGTTGGAGGGTCAGGGCTGGACTCCCCCAGCTCTGTTGAGTTGAGCTGCAGATCTGATTACTGTGGTCTCTTTACAAAGCCTGCTTCCACCACCTGCTCCCACTCCACTCCTCCAGCCTCTGATAAACTATCATCAGCGCAGATTGAGACAAATGATCTCCCTCTCCCTCGTAGTCCCACTGCCCAACTGTTTGTGCACGTACAAGTGAATATGTGCATGTTCAAGAAAAATGTAGGGTTGTTGGCTGAGTGGGATGCATAGGCTGGGGCGATCGAGAGACGAGTAGTTTACAATGTTTCTGAAGTGGATTGCATTCACGATTCGTCAAGTGATTTAATTTGGAATAATTTCAGTTCCTTGGTGGGAACAGAACGTTATCTAGGGAGAGAGCAGAAAAGATCAGTTTACATACACATTTTTTTCAGTCAAACTTGCCTTTTGGGTCTGTACAGCGTAATCGTGTGACACCGGCCCATGGGTAACGAACATTTCCTTCCTTGGAGGAAGTACTGGTTCATGTGAGCCCCGGAGACAGGAGGCGGTGTGGGTTCATGATAATCATACTGAATGGACAATGCCGTAGATAGGTTTGGGCGAGCTAACATGCACGCATGCCTGGTTTGACAGGCAGGGCCTGCAGGAACTGGCCATGAATACACACTCACGCTATGGGGCCAACAACAAAAAAAGGCAGATAAGAAGCCTAGACATCCCACCTCCATTTTTTTCTTTCATTGGTTTGTGGGGTATGATGAAAAAAAGGTACACAGGGATGCCATACACACCAATGTGTGTGTGTTTGTGAAGTAGGGAAAAGGATCGAAGATGACCTTTTACATTGTACATTTATGTTAACAGGGTAGCTAATATTACGATTGTCAAGTTTAGATTAAATGGCTGTTTTTTAGGGGTTTTGTTTTTGTAAACATGTATTTCCAACATCATCTAGACAGATATTTTCCCTTTTTTGTCATTGCCATTAACACAACATAAGAATATTTTACTAAAAGAGCTCAATGGGCAAGGATCAGACGAGGAGAAGGAAGGGTGGACCTGTCACTGATACTCTGTAAGATTTACAGCTAGACAGCGCTGACCTCATTGTGCTACTTTTTTATACTAGAAGCCAAGTTACATAACAAGTAACTGTTATGGCCTCTAAAATTCTTAATTCGTTTTGGGGCAAAATGCAATTACATATGCTTTTATTTCCAAATCATATCAACCTTAGTTAAGTTAAGTTAAGTTCTTGTCTCTTTTTTAACCTATGTTGATTAGTAATGGCCAGCTGGTGATGTTTACTTTTAACATTGCAGTTGCAAAAGTATGACACCCATCATGCTGGATTTATTTGTGACCTTCCAATAACAGAAAAGAAGGGAAAAACCTTTACTGTATTGATTTCAAAATATTATAGGAAAAAAGCATCAACATTTAAATGCAGACCTAAGTGTTGTAAATTCATCATCAACCAAGAGAAAAGAAATAGGCTCTTAATGCACAAAAAGGCTGAGCAGGTGGTGCAACAAGGGGAGGCTCACATTCATAAACTGCAAACATGAAACCTAAGAAGATGTCTTTAATTGGAAGAGCCAGAAGTAGACGAAGTCCGGGTTGATTTTCCACATATCCTTATTTGTAAATCCTTTAATGTAACCTATATCACTTTTCTATCATGATGAAAGTGTTAGTCTTTAATCTGTGGGAAACAAAGGCGCGAAATGATACTTTAATTCCCGGGATATGAGACGTAACTTTGGGATGAATTTTTCACATTTACTTTTTAATGTTAAATGAAACGGTAACCATGGCAACCTCAGGATGTTTTGCTTTCCCAAAACAGTAAGAGAGACATAAATGCCATTTCTATCTATGTCCTTATCAGCACTAGACCAGAGGACACAGGCTGCCCTTCCTTGTCCCCGCAACTACAACCTCTTTTAGGAATCTGGGGCCACCACTTACCATTGTGCTGTCCTACAGGAAGTACAGCTCACTGTTCACTCCCAGCATTCACTGGGTTTCCTGTGTCAGGTTACCACATCCTGTGTTTATTTTCTTTGCTTTTTGTCTGTATCCACCCTATAGGATTTTTCTAACATCCACTATCTCAGCAGTTGGAAAGAGGTGTTCCTCACTGACAACGTCTCTCTTTTTATCTCTTCAGAGAAATATATTCTCCCTCTGTGAAGAATTTTGACTTGCTTTGATTCGACTTGGATCTTTACATGGTTTTCCCTCTCAAGTTTGCAGAAAACAGCTAAACCAAAAAGAACCTCAATCAATTTCAAATTAAGCAGTTCATTCAATGCACATTGTCTTTGACAGATAAGCTTGTTACACCTTGAGAAAAAGGCTAAAGGAAAGACTTTAAAACAATCTCTTCAAAGTAATTATTGCTCAGCTTGTTTTTTTCCCCCCCTTTCTACTCTTCTAAAACAAACAGCTTTGGAAAACTTAGAAGGGTGTGATTGATAGAGAGCATGAATGATGTATAAAGTCTATTTTGCTGAGATCGATACTGAATTTCATTAGGACACAACTTGTGTGCGTGCACACGTGCACACACACACACACACACACACACACAGCGCTCTTACTGAGGGCATTGCAGGGTTTTCACTGTTAAAAACCTTCCACTGTATTTCCACTGATGAACATAAAGCTGAGTGTGTGCCTGTTATCATCTTATATCAGCGCCGCATAACAAGGTGCCCTGTCTTATGCTGACTTGCATTAGTTGCGCTGATATGGTTAGGCTTTCCATGCCCCACCACAAAGTGTTCATGTGTGCATGCTAAACACTGACCTCTCAACCAAAGTAACACAGCTCTTCTTCATTTACCTCTTTGAGAATCCCCACGAGTATAGCTCACCTCTATTGTCCTTCCTCCTACTCTTGCATGCCCGGTGTGATGACTATGCTGTTACTGCATTCATATCCAACATCCATCTTAGTGTCCATCGTGCACCTTGATAAGCAAAGTGTATAGAGAAGGGCGGACACACAGTCTTGAAAAAGTGAGTATATGCCATGGAAACTGACTACATTTTTGTAATGTCTGCGCACGCAAATATGTGATGCTATTTGAAGATTGGCAACAGATAAAAGCAAAAATGTCTTATTTGGAAAATGCAAATATGCCCTTGAGGTCACAAGCCAGTATTTCTCCTTTTACTAATACCTGGTCCTCAGGTATTGGCTTTATGACATTCTTTGACCACTTTTCTAAGCAAAGGGCCTTCAGTTGCAAAATGTTTAAGGGTTTCTTGCATTTGCTTACATTTTCTCCATTTAACGTTTAAATTTGAATTAAATCTGAGCTTTGATTCGGTCTCTTATTATTATATTTGACTTAACTTTATTTAATTTAAGGCTTTCCTTGGTGTTTTCTTTGTGTGTGTGTGTAACACAGCATCATTTACTGTTGAAAAGCTCAGTTTCGCCTTCACTTCAACTACTGGACAGATGGTCTCACACTATCTCCAACCACCTCCATATGATGTAGAACTTCTTGCAGTATCAGTGACTACAAGCTGCCCACTCCCTGACGCAGCAAAGTGACTCCCAAACCGTAACATTTTCACAAGCCAGCTTCACAGTTTGTATGAGACTCTTCTACTGAAAAGCTGTTTTTTGTCTGTGCCAAGCATGTCAACTGTTACCCTCGGCAAACAATTCAACCTTTGGATTTGTTTGCACATTATTCCAAAATCACAGGTCTTTGCCCATATTGTACAGCATATTCGTTGCAATCACTTACTGTTTGTACATGCATGCACTTTGGCACCAGTAGTTACCTGCAGCTTGCTGAATGAACTATTCCTGTAAACTCTTTATATCAGACATTCAGCACTTGGATTGAATTTGCCAGGCTTGTGAGTTCGAGACATATTGGCTGTCATTTGTAAGCTCCATTTGTTGATGACTTCCATTATAACTGAATGATTTGCTTCATATTATTTGTAAAGTGTCTTGCCAGACACATGGGTATTCACATTATAATGAAAAGCATTTCTTCACTTCATCTTTACTAGCTCCCAATCTGGAAACCCTAATTTTATGGATTGGTCCTGCTCAACTGCTGCTCAAAGGATGACTGAAGCTACGAATGAGTATTAGTGCCACATTAAGAAAAAAAAAAATATTGCCCATCCTGAAAATTAAGTTAAACTCAAATTACTATTTTGAGAATAATGTTTCAGCACCACCTCTTCAACATTTGATTTGAAACAAAAACGTGAGTCTCTGCATTTCAACATTTCAACTATTATTCTTAAAATAGTGTTTTTTTAGTTCAATCTCAAGATCTTGACTTTAGGGTAAAAAAAAAAAAAATTCTATGGTGGCCCTGACAGATCAAACACACTGCAATTTAAGAAAACACCAGCAAATACGAAAATGCTGCAAAAGTACACACACACGCACACACACACAAATAAAAAAACAAAACCAAACTAGAAATCATCTGTTCTGTGTCCAATCACTTACAAGAGTCCAAAAATCACCGCCGACATCCAGACCAACATGTATAAGACCTGAAATCACTGCAGTAAGTGCACTAGGTTTCCAGGACCGCCTTTCACCATGACACACAAACATGGATGGATGGAGGGGAATGGGACATGGAATATACACAGAGTAGTTTTATGGGAATTCAAAAAATTGCGGCAGGACACAAAAAGGAAAGACCTGGTGACAGATACGGACACAAGCACATAGTCTTTTGGTCCCACTCAAACACTTTATAAAGAAATTGCATTTCGACATCATATCCCCTCACAGCGTGCCCATAAAACATGGGATGAACACATGGATATTCATTTCAGATGCGTGAGCTCAGCACAACCTGGTCTCACAGAAATGTGAGACATGACCACTTCAGACCACTTCATGTGGTTGTAAGTAATGTACTCAGATTACATGCTGGCACCACGACACTTTGTTGTGGTTAACAAATTAATTTCTCTTGATCACACGAGGTAGCAGAATAAAGGACAAAGTTAGTTTTAGGGGGATGAAGGCAAACCACAGAAGCAGCTCAAAACCACATTTTGCAGTAATGCAAAAGGTGAATGTAATATCTCTCTCACACAGGAGCCCTATTCGCACAGGACTATTATTACCTAAGGGCATCTAATAAAAAAATGAATTTGTAATAAAGGCGTATTTGGTCTTAAACCCATGCAGATCAGCCACGTCTGTAATTTGTAAACTGAAGTGAAAATTCCAAAGCAAATTACCCTCCGCATCACCAAATGAGGCCCTGTGAGAATATTAGACCCGTGGAAAATTGGCATGCCTTTGATTTTGGACTTTATGTTTCCCATTTTGAACATCTTCTGTTCTTTGCAACTTTTTTTCTGCCTTTCCTCTAAAGCAATCATAAATTGCCAAAAAAAAAAAAGAAGTTTGGAGAGCATTTTTGTCCCAAATTCAAGGGGGCTCAGATCCATTCATAAAAAGAGCCAGTTCAAATCCATCAGAAGAGCAAAATCTAAAGGATGATGACACGGAAAACATGCATGGCAGCATTCACTAAAGAACATTTATGAGTTATTACGCCTGTAGCTGAAGACCACAGAGCCAATAAATTCAATTGAAACACTGACTTTGCTTATCCTGTGCAAATGAGTCGTACGAAACACAGACATAAAGGGATCATTCTAAATCACAACAATACCCCTGGTTATACTAATCCTGTGCAAATAGGTCGGAGAAGAAATTATAAAGAAATATAATATGATATACTTAAAACAGATTTGTCGCGGCACTAGAATTTCAAACTCAACACAGATTTTCAGGAAAAGGCTCGGTACTTGATAACATTTTCAATACGTTGGAGAAAAACTGACAAAATTAAGGAGCATGTTTTTGTTACAAAAAAATTAGAACAACTCTAGATTGCACAAATGCATTCAGCTACAACCCTGTTTATGTTGTGTGTTTTTGGTAACTTTGCACCATATTTTTGTTGCTGGTCAAATAGAGTTGTTAAGGCAGGCTGCCAGTGTTTCTGCCTGGTTGCTGGTAGACTTTCCTCAGCTCCAGTCAGGACGTCCACAGAAACATGTCTCTTTTTCGACATAAATAATTGTGTTAGCCTGTCATGGTAACACTGACAATTAATGCTACATAACTGATAATGTTTTAATATTTAATAGTAGCCACTACCTTTATGATAACAAATGTTAAGGTGGCTACTGTGTGCAGAAAATGGAAAATGATGATTGTAGTTAAACAGCCGATGTCAACGTGTGTGCCACTGAGGGTAACTTTTATGATAACTGTTTTCTCTTTGAGATGCTTTGCCAAATTTGTTGTGCTGCTAGAGGTGGGCGGATCAATCCAGATATCGATAGCATCGATTCCAATGCTAATTTTTGTATCAGATTGATACTATTGTTTCCATCCTCTGAGATCAGTATGCAGCCCACAGACTTATATTACATTTTTTGTTTGTTTTTGTATTTGTTTTACCTCAAACACACTATGAAAAGTGTCTGAACCTTTTTCTGTTGACTGTCACGTCTATTTTATTTATAGTAGGACATCTGAACAACAGAAGCTGACCCAGAGTGCTTTAGAGACAGCCACATTTACATTTCAGGCGTCCAAAATAACCTGTTTCAAAACACGGGATGAAAAGCTGTAATGTGTGTTTACTGTGTTTGCTAATTGCTGCGGAAAATTAAAATCACAGTTATTTAGGGGCCATTAGAATGTGTGCAATATTTGCAAATGAATCAGATTCATCTCATAAATCATGATGAAATTCTCCAAACTATGTAAGCTGCTTTTAAAGGTCTCTACTGATATCAGCGATACTGGTCTCGTATTTGGTGTCAGATCATTACTGATATTTGCAGTATCGCACACTGCGGTGTGCTTCTGCCGTAATCTGATTGTAATCAGATTACATCTTTTTTGACATCCTTCCCAGTACACATACTGCCTAGGGTACCTATGGTTGTTGAAAAAAAGAATTTGCTATCAAGTCCTCCAAGTTACATCACTAATTAATAATAAATGCAAATAATCTAGAGTTACTAAATATCTGGAGAGAAAATGTTGTTATTTGGATCAATCCAATGAACAAAGAATATGAAAATAATCACAAACATACTGTACAATGGTTAAGCTAAACAGTGCATACTATGAACCTGTCTGTAAATACTCAGTATCTCAGCATGCATCACTCTTGACACTGTAAACAGAGGTCAATCACAGTGACCTCTTTAGGCTTGTATTTCATGGCAGGACTGTCAAGTGCTCGTGGAAGAAGGATGTTGCAACTCGGGATCTAATCTCATACGCTGTAGGAGTCAGTAGAGAGCAGGAAAATGCATCATCTGCAGTTGAAGAATGGTGCTGCTGCCATAAAATTACGCTACACTGTACTCTTCTTTCAATGCTCAACTGTTTCTGCCCTTCTGCCCTGAGCCCAAGTGCTGGTCTGAAGTCTTTGTGTGTTGTGAAGTAAATATGCACAAAGGGGACAAAGCCAGTGAGGAAAGAGCACGGAGAGGCGTGGGTCTACACACGTAAACTCTAACATCAGCTGCTCCACTTGTACTGTGTAACCCCCACCACCACCTCAGCCACCCACTAACCGTTTTCTGGGAGTTGCATTCCACACGTGAAATATGCAACCTAACAGCCTCTGGGCCCCCTAAGAAAAAAACACGATGACTGTTACCGTGGCAACCTTAAACAACAGCGGCACACAACATCTCGCTGATGGACAGCACACTCCAGGAGGCCAGTGCACAGGTGCTATTTTCTTTCAAAACATAAACAAAGCAAAAATTTTAAAAAGGAAAAGACTATATATATATACATATACATATATATATATATATGTATGTATATATATATATACATATATATGTATATATATACATATACATATATGTATATATATATACATATATGTATATGTATGTGTATATACAATTGAATTTTATATATAATTTGTATATATTTGTATATATAATTGAAAAATTGTCTTGTCGTAATTTAAGGTTTCTTGAAAATGTTGTAAAAATAAGCAAACTTAGTCTGTTGATCATCCGATCCAGAAAAAACTCTCATGACTTTAACGCCATCATTTGGCAAAATATGAGGGTAGGTGTAACAAGTGTCCCATGTGATGAAAGAAGTAGATAAAAACCCCAAAAGGGAATGTGTGAAGGATAAAGGCATACGCAGAGGGAGTGGGAGTAATGCTTAAGGATGTGTTAGTGGCATGGAGCGTGGGTCCGGTTCCCACAAAACACTTGATCGGCCTAATTAAAAAGAACCTTGGCATGATACTTTTTGAACGGTGGGGAGTCAGGCCATGTGCCAAGTCTGTACTCACCTCCTCCCTCCCACACACATCCAGGCACTGCCATCAGCTACAACAACATGATGCAAAAAAAAAGAGAGAGAGAGATAAAGAAAGCAAATTCTGGGCAAATCCTCAACACACTGTTTAGTAATACTGCAAAAAAAACCAGACAGGAAACCTACTTTGAAGCTTACTGTCAAAGATGTATCTACTGTCAGTGTCCACTGACTCTCCTGTTTGTCCTCATAGTCGGAAAAATTCAGGCTTTCAGCAGCAGAGTGTCCTGAGTGCAAAAGTGAGTCATCTTCAGCAACTTCCAGAACAAAACCAGTCTTTTGGAGCAATACTGTACATATGAATCAAACTTATGCATGTGGAAAGACTGCCAGGACTTAATGTGTAGCACATTTCTGTAGCATGCAATCACATATGCACTGTATCCTAGCACTCACACGCACACAGGCACACACACACACACACACACACACACACATAGCCTAGGCATACTACGCACACTCATACAAACAGCTATCCATGTTTGTTTAAGCATTTTTCTTCCTTTTCTCCAAAATAGACACACCAGGGTTGCTACAACAGTAGGAAAAAATTCTACAAAACAACTTCAACAAGTTCAGTACAAGAGTATAATCTTACCCAGTAGAAAAAAAAAATCTATATTTTTATTGGGTAGGAAACTGGAAAATATTAGAGACTACTTTGGACTTCAGGTTCTTTCTAAATTGAAAGAGAAGACTTTATTGTTGTCGATAACTGTAAAAAAAAACAACAGAATTATATTTTTATTACATTATATTGTCTGAAACAATCCTCTTGTAAACCATATTGTTACTTCTAAGAGCATTTGTCCTACTGTAAGCATCAAGTTACAAGCATATGTTTTTTATATACTGAAAAAAATCTTGTTATTATTAAAAGCATTTTTAGTCCTTTTGATTTTTTTAATGCACAATGAGCACTGTGAATTCATACTGGTGCTCTGCAAAAATCATGAATCAGTCAAAGTGCTTCTAGTACAAAGTGCATCAACACTTTGTACTAGAAGCACAAAGTGTTGATGCACCATGCCGCATGCACCGTATGACCTCTACAATCTAAACCCCGTACCTGAACTGTGAAACAAACTGCTGTAATTCCGATGGTAAGTGGATTCACCACAATGTATATTATGCCTCTGGATGTCACCTTGCCAACCGCACCACCCATCCGTTTAAAGTGCTGCTCTTCCACCGTGTTACAGTGAGGAGACAAGCAGGTAATGGGATTGCCACACCCTGTTTGGGTTCAAAGCCTCAGGAGCTCTCAGCTGTAGGACAGCGAGCCGGGATGTGTCTGGGGATCATCACCTGCGTGTTGGAATTGTTCAACCTGCACAAGCTCATTGTTCAGCACTGTCTTAATCTATGTAGGAAAGTAAAGAGAAAACTGTGTTCCAAAAAAAAAAAGAAACCCCCCGAACAACAGCGAGTCTGTGTGTCTGCAGTGTGTAGCGTCATGATACGGTCGTTTTTTGTTTTTTTTACCTGTGTCAGCTCTCTGAACCTGAAACTCTGAGATAAAATAAAGGAGAGGAAGCATTTTTTTCTGCCTGTAATCCTTCACGTTAATAGTGCCCTTTTTCTCTTTAGTCTTCTCTGTCTCTTAAATGTTTAGTTCGGCCATTAAAGACTATCTATGCTGTAAAATAATGAGCCTGTAATTTATTTTCTTACTTCTATAATAAACATCGAAAGACGATATTGAGGTAGGGGGTTGATAATTTATTTAATGTTTTCTGTATTTCTCGTGGCCATCACGGTATCAGCAAAACTCAGACAAGTACCAGATGCACCAGGTTTAGTGCTTGAAGAAAAAACAATGATGGGTGTAAATACAACATTCAGCACACATGCCTAATAGTATTTGAGGCTGTTACGAAAGACATAATGCAAAATAATGGCATTTGGAAAATTAAGTAGTGTAATTAGGAGGACCGTCTCCCAGTTAACAGTTAACAACAAGAATATAATATCGACATCAAATTGCATCAATGATAGTTTCCAAATTTCATCTTCGCTTCTGTGCCTCTGTGTGTGATGATACTATGAGCAGAGATTAATGTTAGAAGAGAAATTATTACTTAATCTTTTTATCAAATAACTATGAATACATTCCACCTAGGCCCTTTTTCAACATTTTTCCTCCTCTTTTCATTCAGCAGTAGATCGCAGCCCTGTAGTACTTTTAGGTTAAAAACAATAGAGTTATACTTGCCCTCTCTGCTCTGCTGGTGTACACTTGAGCCTGAGCACGCATGGTGACCCAGTGTGCTGCAGCACTCGGCTCGCCAAGCACTGGATCCTACAAGGCTGCATAGCCTTCCAGGATGTTTTGATTTGAGCTGATATTTGTGCTGACTGGACTTATTCTGGACTTACATGATCCAAAGAAGACAGCCAGTCTTTATGTCTCTTTCCGTTGGATGACTGGCTGCAAGAGCGGTTCTCACAGCCGCCGAAGATAATCGCCCAACATTTGAAATGAGTGGAACCCCGCCACAGGGAGAAGAACTCATAACACATATTTAATTTTACTTTTCAATAACTTCCATGGCTTTATTTTCCTCTCAGAATCAGAGGTTGAAGTGTAAAATTCCCACTATAAGTAGCAGATGGTACGCCGTTCGTCGGTGGGTTTACGGGCTCCTGGTGGCACATAATGCATTGTGCACAAAGTTCATTCACATCTAGAGTCTGCTGTGATCATTTCTAAGGTATTTTTTGTTACTCCTTAATTTAAGCAGAAACAAGACTAAAACAAGTATGTAACAACATGATGCCATGTGTTGGTTCTTGACTGCAACTGTTGCACTTAAACCAATCACGGGTCAAAACAATGCTAAATTTGCCTTAATTATAAAAGCCAGAGGAGCCACTGAATGGAGAGTTGTTTGAGAGCCTGACGAGCCAGCTCTTACTGCTAAGCTGAGCCAAATAAGACCCTATTTGAATGATGAACATGTGCTCTGGCTGGGTTTTCATCTCTTCAGTCATGCATCATTTTCTTGCTGATACTCTACCTTCCATTCTGTAATAAGTTCAACAGACCTATATTGCATCCAGCATCGTTCTGCTCTCTCTACCACCTAAAAAAAAATTAATAAATAAATCCCTCTCGCATCCTCGGCCTACAAGTTACTTCCTCTACTCCAGGTATAATCCTGGCCCCTGGCAGGAAGAGAGAGAAAGAAAGAGGGAAAGAAACAGACATCTACATGGAGACACAGGCAAGAAACACATTCGAGAAGTGCTAAACATACAGAGTGAAACAAGAAGTATGGAGACACACATCAATGCTGTTAAGTGGAGCAACGACAAAATGTAAACACCTCCCCTTCTCCAATAGCCTTTGCTAGGA
>VUQR01035034.1:80921-96100 GCA_015108515.1 Hemichromis elongatus | reverse complement strand
CTCCCCTGATAACAAACTGTGTTTAGACTCTTTGTTCCTAACGCCTTCGTATGCTTATCTCCAAGGCCAGGTCGGATGGCGGTCTACCCAGCGCTGGAAGTGCCCGTGCGCAAACTAGCATGCTGCCTGAAGGCTGCAGGGCGGGATGCTGTGTCGAGCTGGCTACCGTCTCACCCCTCACCCACCCCAATACTGCTTGTGATGCGCTGTATGGTGTCATGTGTCTAAAGTTATGTGCTTTTTTTTTTGTGCTGAGGTGTTTTTTTCTGTTCTCAAACTGTTCTCCCATAGGAGCTCAGTCTGGGTGGAGCTTTTTTTCCTCCTCTCACCTCATGTTGTGTATTTTCGCTGTTTATTCCTATCAGCCTACCTATCTGACCTGTGTCCCTATGTGATGTCTGTGTATGTTTGGTCGGAAGGTTCCTTTGTAAGTGCGCGTGCGCAGCATGCTGCCTGCTGTAACCATAATTTCCTTCGGGATTAATAAAGTATTTCTTATCTTATCTTATCTTATTTCTATTACACATAACCCAATCTCCATCTATAGAAGCCAGAAACTCAAAATAAAATTATAAAAATATAACAGGAAAATGAAACACTGGCACTGGAAATTAAATCATGTGTTTAGTGTTGCAGAAAAATGTTTATCTTGTGAATCCATGAACGTTGCTATCACGCAGAGCAGGAAAAATGATCTCAAGTTAATTATGTCTATTTTAGTGTTCATGCGGTGTTCATTAGTGTATGAGCTCTAAAACTTCAACTGTATACATTTATTCACTACAAGTTATTCGATGCATTTAATTCTGCAACCGTCCCATCTAATAAAGTAAACTTGGAAATAGCTTTAGTTTGTGTCTACAACCAGGTTTCATTGATTAATATCAATACTCTCTGTATAAACAGCTTACAGTTGTAATAGATCAATTTATAAGTCTATTGTCTAGTAGCTATAGTTCTAGTTGTGTTTAAAAAACATTAACATGAGCCTAAACTGAAACTTTACAACACAGCTTAAATAAATTGTCTTACATACAGCTAAACAGAATGGATGTATAAAACATACCTATTCACCAGACAACCAATATAGTGCTTAAAGCAAACTGTAAGTAAAAGAATCAATGAAAATCAGTGAACATGTGGTACAAAATTTTTAACCAAGACTCTCAATATAACCTACTGCTGACCGGATGCCTGTACTATGACGTAGGATTTTGGCTTATCTATGTAACTTTGTAGTTTTCTAAAAAAAAAAAAATTAAAACGTACAGCTCTGCTATGACTTCCAATATAACTCAGGACAAAAAACTAAACAGCAGTCACTTTTGTAGGGTTACTAAAGTTGGACTAGCTGGTATATAATGATGTGCTATGTGATCGCTAGCGACACAGCTATGTTAGCATAACTTAAACACAGTGAAGCTGGAGAATGAACGCTAACTTATTTCCACTCAATAAAAGTTGAGTGTTCCCTATGGTTAAGGACAAATGCAATTACATGGCAGGATACTGTAAACGGACCAAACTTCAGTCAGGAGAACAACTGAGATAAGCTGCTAGAGAATTTAACGTTAATGAATCAATGGTACAGAAGTGGGGGAAGCAAGAAAAATGAGTTAAGTAAAGTTTGACTTATCTGACTGTTTTGTTTCGCTTAATGTTCCTTATAATCCGGTGTGCCTTATGCATTCATTCATCGAAAGTGCGCCTTATAATCGGGTTTGCTTTATGGTCCCAAAAAATACGGTACAATGATTTGGAAATAGTGAAATAATCATGTTTTACCTCAGACACATGGCTTAAAGCTGCTTCAGGTCAACTAGCTCTCTGAAATTTCTCTGCCACGTCATGTGGTCCCAACTCTGCCACCAAGAGCTTAAACTGCTCCATTGACGTCCTGAAATATGAACGAAAGCAGCTGTAATACAGCTTCATCTCATGGATCAAACCTTAAAATGCTCCCTGCTGCTGCCTGCTCTTGAGAATTGGAAACCCAGAATCGCTCTTTCTTCCATTTCTTCTTTAGAAACATCAGGAAAAGCTCACCATTACTTGATGTTGACTTAAATTTTTTCTATAGTGTTTGAGGGCAGATTTTTTCGCAAAAAAAATAAAATAAAAAAATGTGTGAATGTGTGTAAAGGCCTTAAGTTTTAATTCAGTTTTTAGATTCATTTTTTACTTAAACTCAGAACAATTAAAATCTCATTAATTCAATAAAACAGAATTCACACACTCCAGAGTCGTAATGATAACATGCTATTGATAAGTCTATTATTTTAAACATGGTAGTAAGGAGTACGAGAAAGGAAATGCTCAATCATTATTATTCCTGTTTAACCCATAATTTATATTTGTTCTTAATTATATGGCTTAATATCCATATATGCTACCCATAAAACCATATACCTATATAATACAGTCCTTTTTATATAAATATATGTATATTTATATAAAGTGTTCCAAAATACAAAAATAAAGCTTGTTTTATTACAGACAACAAACCAGATTTAATGTACAGTACAACCATCATATCACCCAACAGGGTACAACCCAGATATCCCCTGAAATCTAGAGTTTAAATATTTAGCACCCTGTGTCATCCAAATACTGCTTTATAATGGTTTTCCTGTATAATGTTTTAAAAAATTTAAATTGCACAGTCAGCATTTTGCAGGGTTTCTTTTCTGGCTTCAGCCAGACTAAACTTTATTCATATAATAGGTCTTTTCCGGTGTTACTTGCCAAAACATTTAAAGCTCAGAATCCTCTTAATACTAATTTACTGTACTGATTTTCCTCTAACAAACACTCATAATATTGCTTTGTCTGCTGCTGTTTTGCTGCTTTTTGCCTGTATTGTGTGTTTAACCTCTTCATATTTTTCTCACAGTACACTTTAATTTCTCTTTGCAAAATCATCCATTCTGCTGCCAGTGCACTTACCAATAATTGTGATTAGTCAGATGCCAGTGCCATTCCTTTAATGTGAACGTTGAGAGACCCTCGTGAGACCCTCGGGTAACTTAGTGAGTTGATAATCAGCTTAGTGTGACCGCTTATCTTGAGTGCTGATGTTAGGGTAAGTGAATCCAGATAACAGAAAGCTTCTCTGGGTATGTTGAACTCCGATTGTAGTGCAGGGCCCATGTTATGTGTTACCAGGATGATTTAACCAGGAAAAAAAGAGAACCACCTTTGTGACAAAGAAAACTCAAGATTGCTTCCTAATCAGTAATACCCACTTCTTAGTAGAACTCTCTGGTGAAAGGGTTAATAGGAGCTGGGCTTCAGTCAAATAAAACTGGAAAACAAACATGTTTATTGGTCTGTGAAATGAAATCTCATAAAACTATTAAAGCATAATTTGACAAAACCGCCTTGACATTAAAAGATTATTTGTAATTACAAGCTATTGCAAATGTGTAAGAATGGCAACACTATACAACAATGTTTTTCTTTATTAGTGGATCCCTTTGATATTATTATTATTCCTTATTTCTGGCCACATCCTTCCAAAAATCTCTTGCTTAGTTTTTACACTGACCAAAGTGACCCTAACACTAAAACCAAAACTGCATATTATTACATGTTTATTAAAGCACTGATAAACAGGATATGGTAGCTACTGATAACAAAAAGGTATTGAATCAAAATAAGAGCTTGTTCCCATTTGTAGTAACAGTGAAGCTATCTGTCACGGTCTGTCTATCTAGAATATCTAGACAAGTAATTCAAGCAAACGTAAAAAGATCAGTGAGCTTTGTATGTACACGAACAATCCTGATGTATTTGCTCGTTGTTTCTAGCTTTTATATAAAATTTTATCTCTTTGTGGTTGCATCAGAAAGGGCGTCTGGTATAAAACCTACAAACTCAAACATGTACCGATAGCAGCAACGGTGAACCGTTGTGAATAAGGGAGTAGCTGAAAGTAGCTTTATCATCTTTTAATATTACACAGGTTTCATTTTTAATTTTTATCTTATTTCTGTTATAATTCATGCCACAGTTGAGTGGCCTTTCACACATCCGTTTGAAGGCTTTTCAATGCCATCATTTTCTGTGTTGAAATTCCAAGGCTACAGAGCCACTAGCCTGAATATCCACTTGTATTCTGAAGTACTCTGGGTAGACTTACGAAAATCATCGCAATTCTTTCTTGTATGTTTGAAGTCCTAATGAGAAACCTTGAGAACTCCAAATGTCTTTTTCTTTCTTTTACAACTGTTTTGGATTCTGTGGTATGCTCAAAGATTATTGCTCAACAGCTATTAGCACATAACTGTCTTTTCTTTGTGGTTACTCTCAGGTGACACTATTTGTGTGCTCACTGTCTTTTCCTGCAACCACTCCTACACCTTTTGTTGTCAGAAATATCATGACCTTGGTTAAGTTTATGAAAGTGTTTGCAGTAGAAAAGAAGATAGAAAAAAGGAATTGTGTTATTCCATCGTGCCTGTGCAGCGTCACACAAAAGTAAAGATTTTTTCATCACTAGCAATCAAGCTTGTGAAAGCATTTTTTTTTTTTTTTTGCTGGTTTAACTACATTTAAATTCTCTGGGGAAATGCCATTTCAGACTGCAAGGCTGAAACACTACATATTGCTCTGAGTTTTCCATCTTTGGGTATGGATCAATATAGCTTATAATAGATCTGTTTGGGTATGTTTTATACTGCAGCATGTTCTCATCTTGATTCCACCACAAATAGCTTTAACACGAGCTCAGGTATTGTTTACTGGGAGAAAACAATGATTATAAAAATCTAACTCAGTGTGTCAGCTGCTTTACAGGGTTTTATCATTTCTTAATATGCTTCGCAAATAGCCAAGTTGGGTATTTATTTCATGGCTTTGAACTTGTATTGAGTGAAAATTGCAGGTAAAAAAAAATTGGAGTTAATTTGAAACACCCTTATATTGAAAGTCCTCGAATTGACTCCTCAAGCTTCAACATGTCCTGATGGAAAAAACCCTACATCGGCAATATGAAAACAGGCAGGCTGGGTACTTTCCTTTTTAAAAGTGTGCGAGGAAACTCACTACAGCACAACCAGAGAGAACTTGTTACGCTGTCAGAAAGGAACAAGAGGTTTAGGGAAGACTGATTTTGTTTGGCTTATCGTAAGCTGGGTCTTCCTTAATTTTTTTTAATTATAATATATAGTTATGTTTAAGTTGTATAGTCAGGGAACAGGAAATTAATCATAAAAAGAATCATAATTAGCTAATCAACCCCTGGGCTAGCTTAAATCAAATCTGAAAGTTTTGTGTTAGAATTCCTGCTGCCAATCAACAGTCAACGGATAACAACCTACCAAAGGAGTTTGTCATTTTGTTCCCTTGAAGTGAGAATTGATTGGATTTTGAGTCCCTTTTAAACAAACAGACATACACGCACACACACACACATATATATATATATATATGGTTGAGCTAGGAGTTTCATAGATCAAGCATGTGTTTTAAAAAACTGTTTTAGCCACAGTGCTTTTATTTAAGCATTCAGTGTTTTTTTTAATGCGACCTGGGCTGGTTTAAACTGCATAAATATGTGATGACCTTGTTTAGTCCTGCTTCATCCCATGCCGTAAAGCATGGACCGAGAAACAGTTTCGTTGTCTAACCATAACAAAGATCCCCTGAGGACACAATGAAAAAAAATGGGTGACAACAAAAGAAGTGGAAAGGATAAATGTTAGATCAAAGTACACTGAATGCATGCATTATGGAAAACGCCCCTAGGGAGCTTTAGGAAACCTTACATACTCATGTAATCATGTTACACACAGGAAAGACTATGGATGCATAGACACACAAACACACACTGAAAGACATGCATTCCCTAGGTCCTTATCCTAATCATAACATCTAAAACTAGATGCCTAGCCTAAATTCTGACTCAAACTAAGTGTTTTCACTCCTGAAGTGTCAAACGTAAAGCTGTCCTCTCATAGCTAAAAATATGATTCACACATACACAAAAGTGAGCATCATCTCATGAGCTGTAATTGCCAGAGCATATTGACCTTGTTCAGTGTGCCTGTGTGTGTGTGTATGCATGCATTTAGAGCTCAATACAGGTTTTTAGGCAGGGTAGGCACCAGCCTGCAGGTCCCTGAAAATTCTCATTTAGCTGCGTAAGCATCTTTTTATTCCTACCATATTAAAATTATATGCGATGATGGATAGACCTTTTAATAGATGGAGCCCTTAGGCTCTTCCACCATGTGTGTGTGTGAGAGAGAGAGCTTAAGTGTGCGTGTGAGCCTGATTGCTGGTGTGGGTGGTGGGAGACTGAGATGGTGCTAAGAGGGGGGGGGTCAGTGTAAGAGTGGGCCTCATGTAATTTAAGTGGGAAGCAGAAGCCTAATGAATGATGGACTTCAGAAAGAGAGAAGAAAATCTGAAATATGTAGTACTGACCTTAAATGAAAAGAGCTCAGAAAACACCTTCTTGCTCTTGCTGCATCCTTTGCAAGCTGTATACTAATGACTGCTTTTTGAACGGTAAAGTATATGCAGGTATAAACTGACACTTTTTACACCATGCCCCTATTATACACAGCAGGCACAGCTACCTACTCTCACACACGCACACTGTTTTCCAAAACCCACATGCCTTTGGATGTAGAGTGCTGAGAGGAGAATTGCCAGCGGCAAGAGTTGTCCTATCTAATAACACCCTAAAATGGAGAGAAAGGGGAGTGGAGCAAAAGGAGGAGAAGAAAAAAGTGCAAAGTGCTGAATATGTATTTTAAACGGAATGTGGCAAGTCAGGCAATGACAGCAAAACATGCATGGACATCACCGGACACACATGCCTGTACACAAATATACACAGGCAGACATGCTGATACACCCAGAGACGCACATGCACTCCCATACAATGTCAGGCTAAAGGAATTGATGCCGGTTTTGATCTGGGCTGCTGGCAGTCTTTGTTCAAAGCTCTGGGGATATTCAAAGACAGAAAATAGGCTGATCTCTGAGCCTGAGCAAACACACACGTTCAAATATACCACACGTATACACAATTACAAGAACACACACTACAACATTTGCATGCGCACAGTGTGAGATCCACATACCTCCATGTTCAAATCCTATAACGCAGCAAAACACATGGTATAAAGCATCCATAATACGCTTCTATTTAATGTGTTTACAAAGTAGAGAAAAAGTAAAAATATTCAGCGAACAATTCCCTTATAGCAAAAACAAGTCACGTCGAACTGCTTCACTAGATGAGTAACATGCATAGAGGCTATTTTTCTGTATGGAAGACGCTGATGAATATTCTAACAATCACAACAAGAAACACCGCGGATTGCTTGGCTCTGTGTTCTGTGTCAACACAGTTTGCAATCTGTGTTATCCTTCATCTATTTCTCATCTTGCATCCAAGGAGCTAATTAGTGAGTAATGGTAGTGATTCTTCTCGGTTATTATGTACATAGTTCTGACTTACACCAAGTCTGCACTTCTTTCCTACTTGGAATTTTCTCACATTTGGTGGACCCAGTGAACCACAGTATTTGGGACAATGACTGATTTTGTTTATGTGCTTCGAATGGGTGAATCGATACATTCACAGGCATGGTGATGTGGTGTGCTTAATCTTAAGTCAATTGGTGAAAATAATTCACCAACTGAAAATAGATTTTTAACTTATCGTCCACTTAGAATTTTTCCAAACAGATTTTTTTTCACTCAAAGATGGAGGGTTAAATCATGTGATACATTTCAGCATACTTCTAAGCCAACACTAATGGCAGTCAGCATGAAAACAACTAGAAAACACACAGTCAATGTGTAAACCCTGCAGTCCCAGGAGAGCCATTAGTAACATGTTTTGTTGCCGATTATAGCCAGATTTTGCATTAGATGTCCTCAGTGTGGCACCAGGAAGGACAATATTTCCTGCTTGTCAGTCTAACACTTAGATTTGTTGGTTACATTGCTAAAGAAAAGTTGGTACATTCACTCTTTCAAAAATGATGCATTCGAATCATTTTAGAGACCAACTTACAATGAGCATTTTATGGCAGTGTGCCTCAGAAACTACAACACTGGCAAAATTAATTTATGGAGCTACACTTTGGTTTTCGTTAAAACTTTCTAAAAATGCATTCAGTTGACTGTGTGTGTGTGTGTGTTTGTGTGTGTGTGTGTGTGTGTTTAATTTAACAAATTTGTATTTATTTTTTAACATCCTTCCTCTTCTCTGTGAAACAGAACTTTTTACTTCACATTTACTTCCCAGGGGGGCTGTTTGGAGCGGAAATAAAAATATTAGATTTCGGACATGGTTGGACAGCATGCAATAAGAGCTAGTTCTGTCATATTATGAAATATGCAAAATATTATCATCATATTACACCAGAAGTTGGGCCGTACCCCGTGAGTGGAAAAAGTGAAAAACGTTAGCACTAGCTGTCACGCATTCAAATTAAAAATAAAACACTGAAAAAAAATGGCTACATGGCTATGACACACTAGCAGTATAATGTATAAGACACCTACAGAGAAAAGAGAAACATAACCTTTCTCAGTGGATATTTTAACTAAACGCATGGTTTTCAGAATATAGTAAAATATTAAACAAACTAAAGATTTTCCGGGTGTTCAACTGTACAGCGATTGCTGCAGACCACTGACTGTTCAGTGTTAAAGATCATTGATATGTCTTGCTTTTTCTCCTGATGTTGCAGCTCTACTGTTGAGAAGGGAGGTGGTGAGGCCAAATGCTATTTTATTTTATTTTTTTTGTGGGGGGGCACGACTGGATGTCAGTTTGCACTTTCTAAAAAGACCAGTTGACAGCTATTCTACTGAGGCTTCAGTTTTCATCTCAGCTTCCAAAGAGTGCCTCAAGCTCTAAGCAGTTTGACAAAGAATATTGTGTGTTGATAAATCAGAGCTTTAAGCTGTAAAGCTGTCTTTGAGAGGTCTGTAATTAGTCTAGGTAATGTTGTCATGGTGCCTTTTGAGTTTTTGGTGTTTTAGGCTCTCTGTTGCTTTGTATTTTTGGGGTATCCTTTTATTTTGGTTCTGTATTTGGCATTTTTGGTGTTCAGCTTTCTGTTATTTCTCATTGTTTAATTTCCTGTTTACTTCCTTTTAGTTTTGAGATGGGATTCATGTTTAAGTTTTATAGCCTTGCATTTATGGTGTTAATTTGAATGTCCTTGTGCATGGGAATTTATTGTTATCTGTGTCTTTAGTTACTAGCTTGCTTTAGTTGACAAAAGGTTTATGACATCCCTTTTTTAATCCTTTTCTATTCATACAGTCTTGTTTCAATGTCTGTCTTTCTGTGTCAAATCTGCCATTGTTTCTGTGTTATTTGTTTCCTTTTTTTGTTGTTTTTTTGGCAAGTTGCTGTCCTATGTGTCTTGTGGTCTGTTTAATTTCCCCTCAGGTCATTACACACTTATATATATCATCCATCCATCCATCCATCTTTTATCTTTTTCATCCATCTTTTTGCCATTTTTAGCTTGTTTTTGATAAAAATATATTTGCTTTCCTGAGCTTTGATTGGATGACTTTAGAGTGTGTTATGTGCTTGAAAATGATAGTGTTCACCCTGGGCAAACTGTCAGTTTTAAACTGGAAATTCTTACTATTCCTTATCCTTAGGAGCAGCAAAAAGGTGGGGCAACTGATAAGCTGATAAAAGCAAAGCTAGATATAACAATGCAAAGCTGAGCCTGACACTCTGATAGGAGGATCATCAAAACAGGTCAGTTTGCGTGCTGCTCTGTAAACACATTTTATTTAGGTGATAACATGGTCTTGCTTTCAACATCATTAAGCTAAATATCAACCCCGGCTCGTGGTACGGTTCTGAGATTACCAATCTTTCCTTTCACATCAATCAAATACATTTTTCATTCTTGCCTTTTATAGTTTTGTTTTCATCTTTGTCATGAAACAGCAGATTTTGCATGTACTGACCTTTTGTGGGGAAAGACAATAAAAGTGGGCTGCTGTTTACGTTGCAGCTGTAGACAATCAGATAGGGTGTGTTATATAGTTTCTGACACAATAAAATATGAACTTGCTGTCATGCTTCAAAATCGTTCACATGTTTTGTTTTTTTGTTAGTCCAAATGTTAGCATTCATATTCAGCTTTAAAATCATAAATGCTGTTCCAGTCTGTGATATACTGCTATCTAACTATTTCTTACAACCTGCATTTAATATTTAAACAATAAGGACTTATCTTCTTATGAAATGCAACTGAGACAGGTAAAGAGAGCAGAGAGCACCGAGTCAGCTTAAACTTTGTTACCATATTCTCCAGTTTCCCCCCTTTAAAAGCACTGTGCTGTCCAAAGCACTGCTTGTAGCAAAAACCAAACCCTGTTTTGGCTCTATTATCAGCATCCCATTATTTATAAGCCACTGTCTTTTTTATTCTTCTAGCTTTCTTGCTGTTGTTAAACATTTTCCCATAATTTGCCTTAAATAAGTAACTGTGAGAGCAATAATCTGCATTTTGGCCAGTAGGTATAAATTAAAAATAGTTATTAGTTAAAATATTGCACACACTTACTTGTGTTACTTCAGCAGATCCTGCAGGCTCACATGCACAAAAACCAGCACAACATTGTAGATGCTAAATATCACCTCAGATGGAACCTTAGAAGTGAAGCAAAGGAGTCGCAGCATAAAGCCACATTTAAAGTAGATTTTCTGTATTTTGTCTTAGTTTGAGGATCTTTAGAGTCTTTTCTGTCATGCAACATCACTAAACTGGTCTGTCGCAGGGCTCTGGGATTCACCTGAAGGAAGAAATGTGCAAGTGGATTGGAAAAGGTGGGTTATAGCAAATTCTGATTTAATTAACTTTGCGTGTTTACAGCAATCTGTATGCATTTAATTAAAATTAAATTATTCACAGCAATATTTCTTAAAGCCACCTCACTTTTAGGTCTTAAAACTTTTGCCTAGCATGCTGAGTTACATTTTTTCACCAGCTATGTTCTGCTTGAAAATCTTTGGGTGATGTCTGAGTCTATTACTAAATAATGAACAAGGTTTATGGTGAAACAGATGGTTAGATGATAGAATTGCTGGTTTATATATCCCACATACCATGCTGGCTGTAATGTATATCATTCACTTTGCACAAAAATCCCATGTTAAATGGGACATTTAACATTTAAAAGGTATATTGGGCCTTCTGCCTGTAGTCATTTACAATATTTCATTGGCTAATCATCTGGCAACACCAATTTACTTTCTGTGCTTGATGCCTGCAGGAAAACCGAAATTATGTTTGTATTTCAATTTATAAGGAGCAAGCATGGAATCAGCATAGTACGGAGTAAATGTATGAATGCACAAGTGTGGTATGCATAGGTGTGTGTTCTTGTTGGTGTGTGTCTGTCACAGGGGAAGCTAAGATGAGAGGCTGAGGTGAAGCGTGTTTTTCTTATGGCTGAGGATCTCTGTCTTTTAGGGAATTCCCTCAGCTGTACCCCCGCTGAAGCCCTGAGGCCACATTATTCACACGCATTCACACACATGCACGCACTCCCAACCACATCTTTAACAAATCCACATGTAGACACTGAGATGTGTAAATACGTTTGTATTTATATACAGAATGCAACATAGCCACAAAAACAAAATATTTTTTGCTACGGTTGGTGCAATACAGTTTGTGCTCAGTTGGTGCTCATAAAAGGACATAAAATGTTGACAAAAAATTTAAAAAAAGGATCAAAAGCAAAACAAACACTAGATTTCTATTTGACAGATTCTCTTCATGACCAAGGGTTTACAATGCTAATTCAAGTTGTTTTACTTAACTTGGACTTTCTACGAAAAATAAAACGTTTGCCAAATATGTCTGCTCACATGTGATCTTTCTTTTTCTTTTTTAAAACTTCTTATGTCTATAAACAATAAGGGCCATACGTTTTTTGACAATGACTTATTTCAACAAATGTTTCATAAATACAAATGTATTGGATCCATAGTGTAGTGGTCTATGTATTTAACTAAAATTAAAGATCCCCAGTTTGAGACTGTGTCAGTCTTTTGTGTTGTGCCAGGATGGGTATCTGGGGTAAGAATGTTACAAATCAAATATGTGGAGATGGTCAACAATCAATATGTCATTGACGTGCAGACTTAGTATTTTTTTACTGTAACTCAATATGAAGTCCAAAGACATGAATGCTAAAGATGAATGCAGTCAATGTAAGCTAAAAAAAGTAAAATAAAAATAAGTAAAAGTAAACATATTGGATAGATGGGATAAAACCATAAGAGTGGCCAAATAAGCAATGTAGTACATTCCTAACAAAAAGAAATGCATTGACCAACACAGCCACACCAAGAGGCCTCAAAGACCACAGAAGACAACTAAAGTGCATGAGAGGATAATTATCCTTGTTCAGAAATCCCTAAGTCTAAGTTAAAAGCACTTAACTTAGTTAGAATAGGTAGCGGAATCATTGCCTACAGTTAAGGGATCACTTCAGGATTATAAGATTGAGCATTCATATCGAAGTGCAAACAACCCATGATACCAGGAACAGAAAGGCCAGATTAGACTATGCTTGAAAATATCTAAAAGAAATCCTACCCAGTCCTGGAAAAAAATCCAATGGACAGATGAAACCAAGATGAACTTGTACCAGAAGAATAAGAAGAAAAAAGTATGGAGAAGGATGAAAACAGCTCATGATCTGAAGTATCTCACATAATCTGTCAAATATGGTGGAGGCAGTGTTATGGCATTGGAATATAATAGCTCCCAGTGGATGATGTGTCTGCTGATAGAAGTAGCAGGATGAATTCTGAAGTGTACAGGGCTATACTTAATGCTCAGAGTCAGGGAACGCTGCAGAAGTAACTGGACTGCATTTCAGATTAGATGTGGATAGCAAGTGGGTTCTGGACTTCAGGTGGTCATTGACAGTAAAATACCATTCAAAACAATCCTTATTTTTAAAATTATGTTAGTTTGTCCATTTACTTATGAGCATCCAAACACAATATACTATTAAAATAACTACATTTCTAAACAGTTAATGTAATTCTTTTGTCAAACTCCTTGAATTAAGGCTGGAAGTCTTCAATTTAGGGTGTTGATTGTTTGTTGATTTGAAATCCACTGTAGTGATATACATAGGCACATTACAAAATTACAGAAATAACCTGTTGTTTAAAAGCATGTAACTGTACTTCTATATAAACTCAGTTTCTGTCATGCAAGTTTTGAAAGAAGTAAATTGTGTGTGTTATACACTATGTCTGTGTGTAAAGGGCAACAGCAGCTTTCTTACTCTCAAATGACCCAAAGTTTGATTCCTGCTCAAGTAGAGCCTTTACTACACAACATTTCCTACTGTTTTTCTCCACATGTCCTACATGTTGCAACAAAAGGCTGCAGGCACACTTGGTGAGATCAACTGTGAGACTGACTCTGGTGCTTAACAATTGAGGTTATGACATTGATGCACTCCAATGATGGAAAGCAACAAGAGAAAAGACACAGAATAAGGCAGAATCAGTTGATTGATTATCCTGTAGATTGGAATGAATGTCTGGGAGGACCAGAGGTGGGTACTGAGTGTGTGTGTCTGGAGCGGGTGCTGGATAGATAAATGACACGATATGTGACACTTTAAAATATACAATTTTGACCCCTAACTCCCTAGGCTCATCTCTGTCTGACAGAGTGACACACAGTCATTCACACACACACACACACACACACACACACACACACACACACACACACACACACACACACAAGGATGGAGAAGTAGCATATGTCTGCAGTAGTGCCAGCTGGAGACATCTGGTGGCAAAACTCCACAGGTCAAACCAAGTGACATGCTCCCTGAAGCACTGGAGGGAAACACACATGCCTCTCTGTGCCAAACGATTAAGACTGTCACTATGATTAGTATATACTATTCATCTTAGAACACACATGTAAACACACACAACAGATAATAATGATAGTCATATACAAAGACAAACTGTTATCAAAGAACCCTAATTTCACAGGAATCTGTAAAGACTGATTTTAAGTGTTGATGATGTAATTGTTGATGTATGCAACAAAACACACATCAGGGAAAGAAGGGAGGATGTAAGCCTGTAATCCACAGAAAACTATTTTAAAAGGCTTACTGACAGTAGAAAAAACCTGAAGAGTAAATGGTGGTGCAAACAGACACATGAATCATTGGGACACTGTTTGATTATTAGTGTAAACAATACAATAATTGTTTAACCGTTAAAAATATGCTCTTAGAAAATCCAGATGCTGCAATCCAGATGTTTAGTCTATTTAATTTACAGTTTAACACACATAAAGTAATGTGTGCTTCAAACAAAACACAGAAGACCGAGTTAGGATGCTAAAGCATGTAATCTAAGGACCATACCTAAAGGTCAAGTGGCTTATGTTGAAGAGCTGCAATAATACCAGAAGAGCATGCCTGTCAGGCTAAATCTGGCTTGCCTGCTAAATAAATACACAAATCAGAAGACATAACAGAAACCTACTGCACGCCATTTGGGGAACAGTGCTCAACAGTTGCACAATACGTGTAGGAAATCAGCCAAAAACATGAACACACATGTTGTTTTGCAATAAAAGTTGCCCATTCTCCAAAGAAATCTGGCTTTTATCACTCACTCTCCCACAAATGGCTCTGACCTTAGTCCTACACTTTTTCCAACCAGCACATTTACAAAACCACAGCTGTCCTTATGAAGCAAAAACGTTCCACCCATATCCCAGCTTCCTCGGTGCTGTTCCTTTTCAAGATTCAAGTACCTTATTATAACAAGAAAACCCAACAAAGCTCTAAGATATTGCACTCTTCAGCTTGGCTGCACTGCTGAGGAGCGGTGCAGTAAAACAGTGCTCATCAAGCTGTACGGAGTTTAATGTTGAATTAGCATCGGCTCACAGCTTCCAGTGCAAACAGACAAACAGAAAAAGAGATATGACTGTTAAACTGGTTGTCCAGCATTGCTCATTAGACTGAAGAGAGAAATACTGGCACAGCCCAATCAAGCTGTGTGTGTGTGTGTATTTGTGTGTGTGTGTGTGTGTGGACTAGCAGTTACAGTTGTATTTGTGTGTTCCACAGAGGCCTGTGTGCTCATTAGACTGCCTGTAGAGAGAACA
>VUQR01035034.1:59997-72547 GCA_015108515.1 Hemichromis elongatus | reverse complement strand
CCAAGGTTGGGGGGGGGATAAAAGAAGATGTCAGACCAGAAGGACACAAGCTTAGTCTAGTGAAGCCTCAGTCGCCCCATTAAACAGCTGCACTTCTACCGCTCTGTCTTATTTGACATTCTCACTGAACACACAATGATGTTCACGACAAAGCCGGGTCACAGGTCAGGGGTCAAAGTTCTGAAGGTTAAGGTGAGGGTTGAGGTCAGAGCCATTTTCAAAAAAAAAAAAGCTCAACAATACACTGATGCAATATGACCTTGGCTGGATAAACACATGCTCACCATAATTGATCCTAACGCAGAGGGGAAGCCAAAGCCCATGAATAAAGATAATGTTATTATTGAAGAGTAGATTCATTGGTCCTTCATTTATTTACGTTTCCTGTCATAATCCGTTACTAGTGCTGAGCAAATTGCAGAGTGAATGATGACTGAATGGTTCAAAACCACAAATAACTTAATGCTATCAGGTTTTAAATAAAGTGTTTAAGTGCTTAATGCTATCGTAAAGTGCTTAAGTAAGAGGACAAACAAAAGACTCAGAAATCAAATTATCCAAGTGAAGCCATTACCGATTGGGTAAAGGGCAACAGAGCTGGCACACAAGACTTTTTTGAAATGACAATCCTATTTACTCCAGGTGGAAGATCCCAGTGGCCCTGCTATTTTATATCCACAATCAAACTATACTACCTCTGAATAGCTATCAACCAACCGTGCACAGCACATCTGGGCGCATTTTTCGCTCTCTCTTTCCCCCATCCTTGGCTTTGGTGGTGGTCAGCTTCAAACTCATTAGTCGGTTTGATAGATAAGAGGCTTGCAGCTGAAAAGCCACAGCACCAGTGGGTTTTGTGGGTTGTAAAAGCAATCTAATCAGGTTGTGCCAATAGGAATCTAAGGAGTTTAGGGAGGGAAAGACTCACTAATTTGCGGATTTAAATTGGATTGAGATTTCGGTAAAAACCAGATCTAATGTGGCAAATGGCTGTAATCTGAGGAGGGGCTGCACATGACAGATTCAAGCATAAAACAGACACAACCACGAGTGACATATGATAAGATTCTCAGAAAATAAATAAAGCTCACCCTTGTGAACAATTTTTTGCCGAGTTCTTCCTTCTCTGCGTGCCTGAGACTCATTTCTCCCTCATGATTTCTGTCACTACATTCATTTTATGTTATACATTTGCTTTTTTTGGGTTTCTCCTTCCCATTTCCCTTGCCCTACCATCATGCTCTCATCTTATTTTCTATGCTCATCAACATGCTTTCTTCTTCCAACCCCCCTTTTTCCTCATAGTAATCCTCTCCCCCTGTCCCTCCCTCTACACTTGCTGTCAGATCTCTCTATCCACTCAAGGCAAATTACACTTTTCAGATTACACCCCAATTAAAGGCCCCATTGGTAGCCAGTTTGCACGCTGCAGCTCATCTCTGGAAACAGAAAAATTAACTGTCTATGTCTGCATATGCGTCCACTGGCACGGCAAAAAGGTTGTTTTTTTTTTAAATACTACGGTCTGAATAAAGCATATGCGCATGTTTGCGTATGTCTAATCGCAGACGGCAGCCCCCTGCTAAATCCCTATTAATGATCCTATTTACACTTGTTGCCAGATTGATCAAAGTTTAGCGGTTGTGTGATCCACTGCCTTTTCATCTCAGCTGGTTTTGGAGGGGGAGAAGCAGTTGCCTGCTATGTGTGTGTTAAGTCTGCGTGTGTATGGAGGGAGGTTGTTAGTTGGCACAGTATGAGGCGGTTGGCACAAACAAGGGCAAGACGCCATGATATAAAGGCCAGGAGCTGGGCGGCATTTATGCAGTGTCAGTGTAGTGTATGTGTGAGTTGCTGGCTGTGATCTGGGGGTTAAAAGAAAAGCAGCCGTTGAAGTGAGCAGCTGGCTTTAGAAGTATTTTTTTTCCCATTGTAATATTTAATTAGCTCACATAAATATGATAATTTCCTTTGGATAAATGTGCTGCATGCAATAGTTAAGCCCCAAGTATGAGCAGTATGTAGGAAAGCATGGGACTCGAGCTGCTTTGTTATGAAGAAAAATCTATTCAGAGCTACTCCACAGCAAATTCCTCCAAAAATCCTCTAAAAATCAAAACATTCATTGTCGTGAACTATTAAATGCAATATATCAAGTGTATTTAACGCAAAAGTTTTAGCTTATATATTGAATGCATGGATGGACGGATGCATTGAATGCTCCTTGGGACTAATCACTACCTACCTTTTATAACTCAGAAAATATGCAGATTTCGTTCTAAGAAGTTAGCCCTCTGATTTCTTTGCCCCACATCCAAGCTGCAATTGTTACTTATTTGTGCAAAATTACCATCAATTGTACTTGAACACCAGACACTCTAGTCTAAAGTGTCATTTAAACATAATTACACTGAAGCATGGGGAATAATTACCAAACAAAAGCTAAGTTATGGTTTACCCTCTCTGTCAGTGAGCACTCTCTCTGTGTATTGATCAGCTTCCTGTTTTCCCCCATAATCTCCTCTTGATAGTAATGCCAGATCCCTGTTGCCTGGCTGGCATAGACTGGCTCAAGCAGGTAGACTCTTGACGAGGGATTAACACGTGTTGTTCTGAATAAGAAAGTCAAACTACGCCTGTCTGTCTTTGACTCTGCGTGTTTGTCCTTTTTCTCAGTCTCTCTACCCCTACTTGTCTCCTCTTGCATCATCCCCTCAGGTGTTAACTGTGTTAATTGTTGCAAAGAGGGGACTGTGAATTTGCTCAAAAATTTTTGTGTTCCTCCTTTATTTGCCACCAGACCTTTGGCACAGAGAAGAGGCTTGGAAGGAATTATAGTTGGATAGCTGAGACTAATACAGATAAATCAGAGATGGGAGGGGAAGCAGAGAGAAAGCAAAAGAAAGGGATTTTAGTTGGAGGAACAAAGGGAGAAGATGATAGGATGAGGGATGGCAGAAAAGGGAAAAGGATTGCTGGGATGTTTTATAGACACTCTCCTCTTAGCCTCCAGGATCATTAATCATCCGGACAGAAGCCCTAACAGCATATACATACACACTTACGGACAAAAACACATTTCCACCCACACAAGATCTTTTCCATTGTCTTTATGGACGTTCGTTTTCGGTAAAAGCACTTCCCATACTACGTTTCAGTCATCGTGTCCATAAGCAAGTATTAGCTTGTTAAAACAAAACCCATAAACGCTACCGTGTCTATGCTTTTTAGCAAAACAATCTAAGATTTATGGCTTACCACTTTCACCGCAACTAGTATCTACTTTTTATTACTTTGTATTGTGAAAACAATCCTTAACCTTAACTAACTCTCTTCAGTAATGGATAGTGAAGCCATCAGTCCAGAAACTGTGGTGTTTTGTGGAAAATATATATTAAACCATTAAAATCAACAGTATTTTAGAAACACAATGTGACATTAATGTGAAACCACCAAAACCACTGCAGTTTACATCAGAACTTGTAATCATGCAACAAATCAAATATATGAGATGAAACTATGGAGCCCAGTAGAAAAATCTTACATAGTCTGCCTTTAGATGGAGAAGAAGATGTTTTTATATGTCTGCAAGGAAATTACCCCTTCACTCCATCAGTGCCTATTCATAGTCCTATTGGCATGCAAATTTGCAGCTGACTGGTATCAATCATCTCCTTTTCCTGTCCAACAGTGAGCCCACACTCCTGGAGTTGACATTGAGTCGAGTGCCCACCTCAATGATATAATGGCAGTGTGTGTATGTGTATTTATTGCATTGGTGTGCACATAGCCCTGTAGAGTGTGTTAGATTAGATCGAGTAATATTTTAAATAAATGGGCTGGGAAGGTCAAGGAGTCGCCTATGAAGCGCGTGAGGATGAGTGAAACAATCAACTGACGGAGAGGGGAATAGGAAGAAAACGTGTGTGTGTGTGTGTGTGTGAGCTTCATGCCTATGTGTGTGGAGTGAGCAGGTTTAAGCATATGGCAGCAATGCTACATTTAAACATGAGGACCCAAGTGGAGATCTGAATACAAGGACAAGGAGGCAAGCAAGGAGACGTGAACGGGAGCCATTGGACATACAGGTTGAGAAAACACAAGAAGAAAGGTATAGATTTTCTTTGTTTCTATTCTAAATGGAAATTGTGGTGCGTTAAAAACCCTGTTATGTTACCCAAGGGCTGAACTGTGGCAGGTCATTCATTGTCTGCACTGCCTTTTATACTGGTGGATTTACATACATCTCACTGCTGATGCGTTTAAACAGTACTAGAGTAAGCACACTCCACAACCTGTTGCCTATTTTGCACATCATTTAAAGGAAAAACATCATTAATTTACTTGGAAACTTCATCAAAATGCTGTGCACCATTTAGAGGTTTGAAAGTGCCCACAGACTTTAAATAAACACAACTATCTAAACAGGAGGGAAACCACTGAGCAAGGAAATGAAAACAACAGACATGGAAAAGTTAATGGAAGCTTTTTAGAAAAAAAGGGTATATTTCACTGCAGTGAAATCTGCACACTTGCGACATGAATATGCATAATTTGACGCCAAATCGTGCGAAAAGCAGAATTTCAAATTGTCCAGTAAACTTCCCCGTTGAGCTCTACCAAATCCCATAATAGTAGATAAATAGTTGCCTAGCAACAGACCCTAGCAACAGCCGCAGTCTAGATACGCTATCACTGTACGGCAAACTTGAGGGGAGACATACCTTCACTTTCAGAAAGCGGCCGTTTATTAACACAGATATAAGGGAAAACACCAAACTGTACTGAAATGGATCTGCCATATCAGTTGTAGTGTAGACACAGATCCTTTCCCTACTGTTTGCTACCACAGTGAATCACTTTTGATGAGTTAGTGTTCGGGGCTGGCTCACATTTCTGTTGACACACAAACGCGCGCGCACACATACGAGGGAAAATATCCAACTGAGATGGTATAAAAGGTTATTGCAGTCTGTTAGCATGAAGCAGGGCTGGGACAATTTAACAGCTCGGAGTTTTACACAACAGCAAGTTGAGCAACAAACAGAGGAGAAACAGTGAAAAGCTTTAGGGGTACAGTATACATTTATATCTACGTATTCTGTCCATTGTATTGGGCCGGCTAACAATACAAAACTGACAAAAGCAATTTATAATAAAACACCCACTTGTATCTTTAAAACATTCGTAGCAGGTATTGATTGTGCCATTTCTCAAAGTTTGGACGAGCAGTATTTACTGAATTGAACTGCATTAACACAGGCTGCATAGACGGCCTTGAGGACAAGCACATCTCCTCAATTATACTGTTTAGCACGCTCCAGCCGGAAGACAAAATGCCTTTTTCTCTCAGCTGATGAGTAATTTCACTCCCCGTCCATAAATCAATTATGCATAATCCCCTGATAGAGAGAATTAGTGGCCATTTAACATGAGGAAGTTAAGTGTTTGAGTGTGCCGGGAGTGAGCACAACAAAACATGCGACTGTTTAGAGGAGCTGAGTAATGATGTGCCGAGACATGAAAAGTTGCAGTGATGTAAACATGTTTTATTTCATCAGGACAGTGGACATAATTTAAACACTACGTAAGTGCTACTTGCCATGGTCTTGCATTGTGACCAACACTCCTAAAGGAGCGCAACCGCTGCACTATCGTCTTATCGTGTTGATTACACCCACTTGACAGCGATACCGAGTATAGAAATGCTAATATATTGTTACACATACACACCTTAGATGTAATTTTGTCATAAAACACCATTTTTATGACAGAATTGAAGTTTTAGAAAACATATGATGAGCATGTGAAGAGGAGACTAGAGGATATATAACAATTATGTGACATTTATGTCAATTATGGGACAATTATGGGAAGGATTCTGCTCCAGAAAGGGGAGAAAAGGAGCATTTAGCAGCAACAATCAATAAAGAGAAAGAAAACACAGGTGATAAAGGAGACAGAATGTAAAATCTATTATTTAATATATTCATAAGCAAAAAGGAAAAAAAAAACATTTTTATGGCTCAGAGCTCTGTGGGGCATTCTTTAGGGACAAATGAAGCCTAAATAATATTCTCCTAAGAGATAAGAATGCACCCTTCATTCCTCCTCCTCATTTGCTCGTTTTGTTCATTTTGCATATTATCCAAAATGCACTTCCCCCACCCAACAACCCACCACTCCACCCACAAAAAAAAAAAAACTACACTGCTCCCAAATTGGCATCAAAAGCTCATTATTCAACTACTGATAGACACGCTGGCCCCACGTGTGAATCAGAATTGAGTGGCTCGTCCAGCAGCTGCTAACCTGCCCGACGATCTTGAGAAAGGTCGGCGTGTTGAGATAGAAATCAGCGGTAAGGAGCAATGTTAAAAACATAAGGAGCGTGGCACTGCGCAGCGTGAGCAAGGAGAACATTCGATGATTGGGAGGCTGACAAACAGAAAAACCCAATCTTGTGGGAAAACATGTAAGCCTGAAAATAAAATTTAAAAAAAAAATCATAAGGAGGAGAGAGCTCCTTCTCCATTCTCTGGCATCCCTCGCTACCTCCCTTGTTGTCCTGTTTCTGCATCCGTCTGGTTGAAGCAAGCTGATGTTTCCATTTCGGAACGTGTCTCCCTTCGCTTGTCTTCGTCAGCCAAGTCTTTAGCCCACGCTGTGTGAAAGAGGGTGCCTGCCAACACGTTCTAACACACACAGTTACATCTGTAGCGTGCTAAGCCGGCAGGGAATTAGAGCCTAAACTGTAGGGCATTGTATCAAAACACAAGGTATTTGTGAGAATAAATACAGCTAAAACAACATCCACCTTTAAAAGCATATTTAAAATGTGATAATGATGCAACAGGATGCAAGAATGAGGCATGCCGTGCTGTCTTTTAGTGCACATTTGATGGTTTCATTTATAGATATTCCATTAAAAATACCTAAAGTAAGGACAGACTGGGTTTGAACTCCGGCAGTCGAGTAAGCTCCTGCTAAGAACGCACACACACCCTTTAGATCTTTTTTCTTTTTTCTTTTCGGAGACTCACTGGCTCGACTTGGAGCTCACAGTTAAGCTGCTACTGCGGATGAGAGCCAACGAGGATGGTGGTGGCAGAAGGAGAGGAGGACAGTGGTTTGGTTGGTTTGCCAGTTGTAGGAGCAAGCAGCTGAGACTAAACGACAATAATGTCCTAACGAGAACAAATCTGGAGAGCCAAACCAGACAGATAGCCACAGCCGTGTGCCTTACTGGCTCTCTCATTTCTTTGTTAGTCAAATACAGACACAGATTTTCTCAAAAGAAAAAAAAAAAAAGAAAAAAAGAATTAAAATGTTAGGTGTGAATTTGAAATCAGACTAAAGGATGTGTCAGTTTTTCACCCCGTTTTATTAGATATTCAGTAAATATAATCTCCGGTCTTCTCTCTCCCCTTCTCTCTCCATGTGCACCTTTTTGGTTGTTGTCATCCCCTCCCTAAATCCTCTCTCTCTATCCAAACTCCTTGTCTAATTGATATTCCGCACATTTGGTGACTCAGGTTTTTTCTCCTTCCCTTCTGCACTAAGGGCTTAACTTTAATGAAAGGGGAGAGGTTGATTACATATGGGGAGCAAAAACTAGGCCTCCATCTCCAGGGAGGAGTGTAGTAGATGAAATGCTGTGTTGAGTTTTATTTCACAATGAAAACAGAGAAAAAAGGAAACTGGGACTGTGGGGGAGCGCGCATCAATATGTCCTTGGAAGTCAAACTTCCCATTGTGCTCAAGTGTCAGGAATCAAGGACATGGAAAAAGGGATAAAATATATATATATATAGTGTTGCTGCTGCATTTTAGAGGATTTAGTTAGGTGCTACTGATACAAGGACACACTAAAACATGCATGCACACTCACACCTCTCAGCACGTGTTTGGGGGGCTTTCAGCACCAATGTGATGAATAACTTATCTTTGACTATAGCAATAAGAAGTGATTGGACAGAGGTGCTGCAGGCAGACAATTGCCACACATAGGAATTCCTAATGCTTTCTACCTGTTTGTTTACAGGTTGATGACAGGGTTGTATATTATTTTACTTGTCAACATTAAAACTTACAAATTACACCACCTCAGCTGGAAACCATAAGGTTGTGACAAATTGCAAAGCTCTTCTAGTGCTGGCACAGAATTATGTATTTGATTGTTCGTGGAGGAAACACATGACACGTGATAATGATTCATTTTTTATTACACTCTGTTTCTTTCAGTTGTGTTTACTAAAATGGAAATAGAAAGGTTTTTTTCTGTGTGTAAAGTATGGATTGTTAAAGCTGCTGATGAGTGTTTGAAAGATGGCCAAAATTTAGAGGAAACGGGAGAGAAGAAAGCATGCCATTCATTATGGGTTTAGGCAGCAAAGACTAATGAAATATTAGACATGTGCATTTACTTTGTGCATGCTTTTTATGTTGTAAAGTTGTTTTTTAAATGGATAAAAAAAAAAACTTGCATCATTAAAAAATAAAACCAACTAATGCCTCATATTGTTGACCCTTTGCTGTGGTTCTCCAAATTATCAATCCTTCTGTACTTAAAATGTATCTAGAACTTGATTCCTGTGACAACATTTGCTTACTGAGCACATTTTCTTAAAAAGCACACAGCTTCCGCAAGTCACACTGGATATGTGGCCAAAAACAAATCATTAAGTTAGAGGAACCCACAACAGACCTCTGTAACATAACTGTGGTGAGACATCGGTCATGGGTGGTAGAAATTTTAAATCACCAAGACTCTTTGTAGAGTTGCTTTTTTTCTAAACCCAGCAAGGGTGAGGGTGAAAGGTGAATGAGGTCACCAAGAATTCAAAACTCATGCTAACAGAGCTTTAGAAGTCCTCTGTAGAGATGAGATAAACTGCCAGAAGGACAACCATCTCAGCAGCACTTCATCACTCAGGCCTTTATGCTAGAGCAGCTGGACAAAGACCACTCTTATTGCACAAGGCATATGACTTGAAGACAGCAAGAAACTTTATCTGTGACATTGACCTAGTTATTCAGATCTCTTTAGTGAAGCTTTAGTTATTTTAGCATCATGCTACAGGGGTTCTTCTCTGAGTTGAGAGAAAAATAAATCCAGGTTCAACGGTGCTGGAGTACCTTCAGGCAACTCTCTCATTGTCCTTGAATGGCCCAGCCCGACTCCAGACCTAAACCTCATAATCACTAACATCTGTGGAGTAAAGCTGAAGATTACAGTGCACTTTCCATCTAGCGAGAATGATCTGCTAAAGTGAATGGGATAACCTGCCCAAATTCACCTGTGTAAAGTCTGTGCTGCAGACCTAAGTAGACTTTAATCTCCATTTACTATGAAATCTGTCTTCTGCGAGGTGGTCTGAATACTTACTTAATGAAACTTAGTTTGGTCCTTCTTAATGTGCAAAGATTTGTTTTTATTAAGTCTTGAAATGCAGACTCATTGGCAAGATGGCAAATTTATGAATTTGAATTTAACTCCACAACAAAATTGTGCAAAAAGTGAAAGCATCAGAATATGGAACATATTGCATGCATCCAGACACAAGTGATACTCAAAAAACTTCATTTTCAACAAATTCTGCCTCATTCCGCAAAAACAAGGAGTGTCTCTAACTGCATAGCGGCAATTAAAATTCTATGTGTGCAGCTGGGGGGAAAGCACCCGCAAGCTTTTGGGAAGGCTGGTGGAACTGAGATAAAAATCCACTTATTAAGCTCTGCGTTGGGGATGGGAAAAGGGTGTGGAGAGTAGGTGAGACAAAAGGAAAAGACGGGATAGGTGGGCAAGATGTTGTCTCTCTTTATGTGCTGCTTCCATCTTTTTCATCTTTCTCCCCGCATTCCTCTCAGTCTCACGCCCTTTTTCCATCTCATTTATTTATTTACTTTCTCAATCTTACTTTCCATCTCTCCTGCCATTGTGTGGATGAAGTAGTTTCACTACCTGAGATGCACTTCGATGTCTTGATGTCAGACCCAGGGACCCTTTTAAAGATGTTTACACTCGCATCTATCTAATGGGCAAGTCAGCGTAATCTAAATCGCAACTCGCTTACACCGCCGCGCCTACATTAGAGGGTGCATGTGTGCCTTTGTGTGTCTGTGAGATGAGTAGGAGGAGAAGCTAAGCAATATAAGAATGTGCAAATAAACCAAAACAAACAGGTGCTGCTCAAGCAAGCAAGGTGATGTTTGCAAGAGACTTTATACGTGTGGTGGCTAACGGAAGCTTCTAAACACATAAAAACAATATACTGGCAGGCACGCGGTAAGACAATGTCTCACTGATGTATGTCTCTCATTCACGTGCATTTTTCCACCTCAGTTTACCTGTAATCTCATCGGGTTTGAATACACCCACATACATGTAAACAAACAACCCACTCAACAGTACACTATTGCATCTGCAGTCTCAGGAGTCCCCTTGCTCTTGAGCTAATGCTATGAGATGCAGCCTAGCCTAGCCTTTCCTGCCTGACTGCCTACTAGCATTTACTGCAGGGAGGGGAGAGAATGACCCAGTTGTGAGGCAAACTATTCTCTGCAGAGAGAGAGAGAGGGAGAGAGAAAGGGAAAGAAAGAAGAGGTAGAGGAAAGGAAAAGGTGCACAGGGGCGCTGACTACCCCAAAAGACCTACAGTGAACAATGATTGGCTACAGGCGTGCGAGGAAGGAAGCAGTGAGAGAAGGAGGAGAGACAGAGGGCTCACCTGCAGTGATGTGTCCTCTATAGCTACACAAACCTGAGCCATACATCACAGAAATTTGAAGGAAAGCAATATAGGTGAGAAAGGTTTAGAAGGGGGGTTATTCAGCTTCCAAGTATCCAAGTAAAAAAGAAGGGGAAAGACTGAGGATCTACTAATAATTTCCAGATAAATTAATTACATGCAAAATGATGCAAGTCTGTGTAAAGCAAAATTAAAAAGACATACTCAACATGAGGAACATTTGATTGCATTTTAATGAAATGAACTAAACCTCAATCATCAGGAACTTCAGTTATGGCTGGTTTTGACAGAAAAACTAAATATTAAATGTGGAGTTTGGGGCAGTTTTTTTTCTGCCTCTATTCGTTTGTATGGTTTAAATGCTGTGCTTGGGCACAAGAGCATAAATTTGCAGTATGGGAGGTGCTGATGGGAAATTACTGCTAGCCATCTATCCACTGAGATCTACTGGAACACACTGTGTGATTAGTTAGCTAGACATTGCATTGATTTTCTACTACTGGAGCACACATTATCTACGGCAATGGAATGATCTGACACGCAGGCTAATACTTATGCATAAAGCAAAACCTGAATGAGAAAGTATACCCTTAAATTTTAGACGAGTGGTGCAACTGGAAACCTTTTTTTTTCCTGTGCTATAGCTGGTGGTTCCTTATCGTTCCAGCCACTGCTGACATGAGTAGAAGTTTGTGCCTGCGTAGGTGTGTTTGTATGTGTAATAGAGGCAGCTATGCTTGGAGTGTTTCTCTGTGGTTACCTACTTAATGATCAATCAGTGGAAGAGAGAGGTGGAGAGAGAGATAGCTTGGACATAATTATATACCCCTGTGGTAGCTTGACACAGGCTTGTTATATGGCCAAAGAATGTTAACAGAGATGCTAATGAACTGCCGGAGCACATATAAGCTCTCAAAGAGAGGTCGATCAAAATGCTTATCTTCTACCATCTGGACCCCTGTGAATAAAGTGCATACAATTGAATTATTTTAATTATGCTTAGGATGTTTGTATATTAGAATCCAGAAGTTTTTTCTATAATATTTTAGTTGTATATAAGTAAATGCATGCGTTTGCGTGACACGGAAATCTGTCTACAGTATCTTTTGGCTTCAACAGCAAAAACCAATCGGAATCAGAATAATTCGGGCTTTCTCTGTGTCACAAAGCTGGATGACGTTTAAACTGGCTAACGAAAGCAGTCTCAGTTCAATGTTAAGATGAAATCAAATCAGCCTCCCAATAAATATCCCTTGGACTTTCTTCAGTATGTCACACATCACCCCTTTCAACTTGAATTGTATTTCAAGGAAGAGGACAAAGAACAAGGTAGGGTCTGTGGTGAAGGAAATGAGGGGTCTGGAAATTGTTTGGCCAAAATACAACACGTTCTCACTCCCAAAGCGTAATATATTACGCTAGGTGACAAATCGTCAACATATTACGGTTCCGGGCGTCCAACACGTACCTAAATGACGACATCGGAAAAATGAGGAAACACGAGAACCATTTGGAATCAATCTACAAATGTTAGTTAATTTTCTTAAAATCTCTTTGGAAAACACTGTTTAACGTCATTAAAGTGCTGGTTAAGGGGGATAAGGTTATGGTTAGGGATAAGGTTAGGGTTAGGGCTGGAATACATGGCTGGAACACGGGAGCGTTGTTCTACTGGATTTCTTCCATAACCTGGCGCGCAGCATAAGAATGCGGAAGTTCACCTTTCGCGTTTTTCAGGAACACCGTGGGACGTGACAAATCATCGGGATGCTACGTCACGGGAGTGAGAATGGGCTCCC
>VUQR01035034.1:48622-59788 GCA_015108515.1 Hemichromis elongatus | reverse complement strand
AAGTTTACCTTTGGCGTTTTTCAGGAACACCGTGGGACGTGACAAATCATCGGGATGCTACGTCACGGGAACTTCATGTTGATGGTCTGGCCCTGGTGGACACCCAAATATTAAGTATGACCCAGGTAATGCTGCTGACCTGATACACACCTTTGGGCTTAAACACTCTTCACGCATTCAGTGTAAACAGTTTTTTTTTTTAAACTGCTCAGCTCGCATAACCAACATAATTCTTTGTAAAAACCTCAAGTCAGACTCTCAAAGATGATCTTTTCAGGTTTGCAGATGTTGGAATTACAGATGTTTTACAGCAATCCAAAAAAAAAGAAAAAGAAAAAAAAGCTCAACTGTCCACTGGAGCAGAAGGAAATTACCTTCAAGGGAAGATTGGCAAGATTGGTATGCTTTTCAATTCGTATGTGAAGGTGCTTTTTAAATAACACCTGGTATCGCTTAGGAGAAAATAATATAGTTCTTAGTTTTAGCCGTCATACACAATGAACAGTTGCATGTATTTGTATTAATTGACAACCTTAAGTATAATGTATAATTCATTGTGTACAGTTTTTGTCTGCTGATGTTGAAAAATGTTGAAAATGATAAATCGACTTATTTCATGTGATGCGTTTGTAAGTAAACTGGTTACTACAGGATTAACCAAACATCAGTGTTATTGACGGCGCTTAACTGAATTTAAAAAAAAAAGGAAAAAGGTTTGACTAAGTTTAGAACGCTTCATAATAGAAGCCCCATGACTGCCTGGCAAAGCTATCCGAGTGAGCAGCTTGTAAACACACACAAGCTGCCAGCTTTTCTCACTGGACAGTCACACAACATGTTAATTAGAATAGAGGGTGGAGGAAAAGGGAGAGGAAGGAAGCACAAAATGACAGACATATAAAAGCACAGGGAGGAAGAAGAATGAGAGGGAAAAAAACTATTTTCTGCAGGTGTTTTTGTCTGTTGTGATTCACCTGCCATCTTCCTTCTGTTTGAAGTTTCTTAAAGCCATCTTAACACAGCTGAAATGGCATTTCCCACTATCTGAGATACTAATGAACAAGCTCCGTGTATATTTACTAAAAAAGGGATCCAAATTAGGCATCCAGCACATTCACAAAGTGAACTCCCACTTTGCAAGTAGCTCACTGATAGCTGTAATGTTCAGAAGGTATTTGCTTGCATTAGATGCAGTGCTAGCCAAAATTCATGTCATGTCCACACGTGATAAATTTAACAGTCAAAAGAGAAATACTGCTGCAGCGTTTTACTCCACGCCAAGGGAAATGTATTCAAACGCACACAAAATAAGACGAGAAAATAATTTAAACTGACAAAATAAAAGGTCTTCCCCAGGGTCTAAAAATTCTGACATTTTCTCCTCAAGTACTAGATTAACAGCCCTTGAAATTAATAAACATCAGGCATGAATTATACATGGGATCATAGCATAGACTCCAAATTCCTTGGCAGCCCTTTGATTTGTTTATGTCCCTAGACCCTTACTTGTCCTTCTAAATAGGTAACCTCATCTTAACCCTGAGCCAACAACATGTCAGGGTCAGATAAAGTTCAAACTGTCAGGAAACACAGAGATCAGACTGAAGTTTGCCCCTCTCTAACTTCTCCGCTGGCTCAAGCCATTCAAATGCACATACACACTGTGGAGAATAGCCACTCAAATCACTCATAGCTCAATATGCTGCCACATACTCACAAGAGTGAAATGAACATCAAACTCCATTTCACCACTCTCACCCTCTCACTTTACCCTTTCTCAATATTCTCTCCATCTCTGTAGCTTTCATCTTTTATTCTTGCCTGCCAATTTTGCCCTCTACACTCTTTCAGTCTCTCAGTGCAGAGCTCTGCTTTCTGTTCCTGTTCACCCACTCCTCCTTCTCGTTTCAGAGAAGATCTGTGTAAATAATAATAAAAAAAAAAAAAACATCTGAGCAAGCCTTGTATCTGCATATTAATTCAATTTCAGCTGAAGGTTGGAAAGCATTACGTGTAACCGTAATTTAACATCGAGCTCGACATTCTGACACACTTAAATGACTAAGTTATAGCAAATCATTGAGTTAGTGCAATATAAACAACAGTCTGCAACACTACATGGGCCATTCATAGCTGGGGGCTCACCTTTGTGATACCTCCAGCTGGAGCTTAAAGCCAACGAGTGTGTGTGAGCGTGCAAACATGGTGGTGTCAACCTGCAGTGAAGCAGCTGGTTACCAAGGTTTGGTTTGTGTGTGTACATGCATGTGTGCTCAGCCCGGCTCGGCTCCTGACAGCTCATCAATTATAAAGAAACCTTGGAAAGAAGGGATAAGGCCATGCTACAGCAATGGCATCTATAAATACACCCCTGAATGACACAAGTAACGTGAACAGCTATTTTTGCATACAATCACACACACCCACACACAAAGGCTAGGAGCCAAGTACACTGAATGCACAAGCAATGTCATCCACTATAGCAGGGCACTTTGTGTATCTGTTGAGTCAGGCCACTGCTGACGCTGCTTACCTGAGCACCATGAGATACTGTGTCTAAATCAAAGGAGAAATTGCTTTCCTAACTAAATGCCTAACCCATTTCCACACATCAACTCTGGACGATGTGGGGAGAATCGGGTCCAAGCATTGTCTGAAGCTGCACTTTCTCACACGAAGCACATAACAGGAGAAGCTCTGCATCAGATGTATTCATATTATTGGTAAGGCTAGAGGTGACAGCTCAGTATAAGGAGGCAGATAGATAAAACCCCAACTCCCTCACTGTGAATTCTCCAGACAACTACCTGCACTACTTATACACCGGCTCAGTCAGATATTACAACACAGGTATTGTACAAGCTGGCAGGCCGAGCTACAGTTAGTGTCTGATCTGACTGATTCAGAAATTTTATTGCTGGATAAGTTCTAGTTTTGCCATTCTGCGCTGGATTATTTTTCACTCTGTTTTGCTCTGCATCCAGCCTTTTTCGACTCTCTCACTCACACCAATATATCTCTGTCCCGATCTCTTTATGCGTCTGTTCTTTTTCTCCATCATAGTTTCTTTTAACTTAGCATAGTTCCAAGTTTCATTCTACCCACCATCCAACAATTGAGAACTTTAGTGTGTCATTCTCTACCTGGTAAAAGCAGATTTCTACTTTGTGATTGTGGAAAAAGTCCATGAGTTTAAAAAATCTGAATTAAAACAAATGAAGTTAGAGTTGGCTGAAGAGCCTGATACCGCCACATGAATCATATTCATGCAACTTTATATTTACTAATTTTTTCTCTCTGGTTTATCTCACATAACCACTGCCTAAAACAATACCTAATTTCCCTGCTATTCTACTTTTCCTACTCCAATTTTCCCCTCCTCTGTTTAACACAACTTCATATCATCCCCAAGCTAAAGCTAAGGCTTCCTTAGTAAATACAACATGGATTCTGCCTTCTGCCCATTCAGACCGCCTGGATACTGAATGAGGGTTTTTGTCGTGGCACACGAGGCAATCACTGCCTTCTGATCCTCTTCCCAGGCCACTAATGGACTTTACTTCTCATTAGCTCCCATGATTTTCTGCACACAATTGACCAATATATAGAAAGAGGCTCATATACAAATATGAAATGCACACACAGGCTATTAACCAACCCCCTAACTTATGAGGAGGGATGGGAACTGGGGTAGAGGCCTAAGTAAACCTTGTCCACCAAGCACTTAGCAGAAGACGATCTATAGAAAAACAACTGGCTGGGAACAATGGTGCACTAAAAGAGTCAAGAAACGAAGCATAAGGTGATGGAGGATGCTAGATGTTGGACCTTCCCTTAGCAGAGTAACAGCAGGCACTTAATACAGTGAGACAAAGACACTAGCTCTCTTATAATGTGTGTGCAATCAGCCTCACAGCCATGAGGTGGACAGCAGTGTCATCAATACCAGCCTGCTGTCATCAGATCAGGTTATCCTAATGTTCACTCCGTTTATTGTATCAGCATAATATTTACACTGTGTGTGCTATACCGTCGGCTTCCCTGGGAATTAAACACTGAATGGATCACAACACACTCGGATACGTGCATGTCTGTTTTGCCTCTGCTCTATACATTTAATTCTGCGCGTGTGGAGCAGCCAGTGCTACCATGGCAACTCACGTCTGGGCTTTTGCGAGCTAGTGTTGGAGCAGCAACACACACACACACAGACAAAACCCAGGCAACTAGCAAGACTGCTGTGGAATACTTAAAAGTAGGAGAGCATTGACATTCTGGGAATACTTGCTGAGCACTGCAGCGGTTTAGACCACTGCCCAAGAATGAATGGGCAACTGGGTGGGGTTTGTAATGGCTTCTGGCCAAGGTGATAATAGCTGTGTCTGTGTGCGAGGGTGCGCGCCTGTGTTTAAGAGTATTGTGTTTATAGCATAACAACGAGTAGGCAGAAATGATAAACCACTGTCTACACACATGCACGCGATGCCTACCCCGTCCTAAAGCATATTTCATCATTAACTTTAAGCAGTTAATCCTCTGCTCCACTGACCACGGCTCAGCTCAGCCCATTTCAATAATCTGCATTGGGGCTAACCAACCTATCATACACACGCACGCACAGACAAATGCACACACACTTGCAAAACAATGACACAATCAACCCACAAAACATATGGAACTGGTCCAGCGCAATCAAAATCTCAAGAAAAAGCTCTCACACCTGCACACATCTATCTACACACAATCTATTGTGCTGACAGAAAAGCCAGCTAGAAAAAAAAAAGTTCATTTATTAGACGGGGGGATGCCGTAGACAGATAGGGAAGGGGGGAAAAAATCCCATTGCTGGAGAGATGGGTAATGAGACAGTCAAGGCAGAGTAGGCTGTATTGAGGTTGAACAGAAATTGACAAGGGTTGAGTCAAAAGTGAGAGTTTGACCTTTCCCTTTTCAGCAACAAACATTAACCATTCGGTGTTGAAATTGACCTGTTTTGTGAGCATGCCATCTCCCCTGACAACTTTAAATGACAGATCTTCCCCTCTCTATGCAACTCCTCTCCTTCAAGAAGCTATAGCTTTGTAAACTATCATTTATTCTCCATCTGGTAACTCTCTCTTTTCATTTTCTTGCTTCCTCATCAACAAAATTCTTCTTGGATCTCTTCCTTTGTTTTGTCTGCGTCTTCCCACCTCCTCTTTTCTTCCATTTTCTCCATCTGACTGGGACAGATTGAAATGTAGAGGCAGGAAAAGAGTGCTAGCTGCCTTTTTCCAAATACTGTGAAAGGCTTTGATTGAACCATGCGTGCGTCTAGTATCTAGGACAGAGAAAAACATTTATGGGGAGCTTTTCCAACCTTCGCATGTACTGCCTCACTCATTTTTCTGTTACTTTCCATGTCAAGTTCAAGGTTAGCTGCTCATTGTATTGAGTGCCAATGCTCCCCCATTGGGACGGACAGAGGGGAGATGCATTAGCACCTCGGCAGGTGGCCTTCAATCTCATCCCTGACTCTCTTTTCCCTTCACACGTTCTTCTCGTCCCCTAGTCCACTCCTCGAACCATGGCCCCATGGGGATACCTGGCCAGCCTTTGTCCAGTAGTGTGTAGATGGACTGCTAGGTGTGGGTGCAAGTGTTCACCGATGCATGTGTGCATGCTTATCCCAATTCAAACAATAATGTGCAACGTGTGAGTATCACCGATGTGAACCTCTGATGTGTAGTACGGCCAGATGACCATGAACTAAACCAAAGCCTGCAGGGGGTTAAGGTTTTCCCCTTGACCTGCTGGTGTCTACTGGCCTGCAGTAAATGGGTTTAAACCTTACCCCAACCACAGCCTTTTATCTCCATCATATCCCCATCTCCTCCCTCAAGCCACAGGCCAATGAGCACACAAACTGACCGACAGACTGGCTGAAGAAAGCCATATGGTCCATTCACTTCCAGTAGCAGGAGGTAGCCATCAAAGAGCTTTCACAGCAATTCAATTCAGGACATACAGAGGGAGTGAGAGAGATGAAGGGAAAAGGAAGAAGGAACTTATTAAGAGAAGGGCAAACAGAGGTGGCAATAGGGAGTGAAAGCTAAGAAACAAGGAGAAAGCATTTGCAAGTGTGCTGAAGAGTGCAGAGTAAATGCAGTTCTATAACAAAAAAAAAAAACATGGAAAAGGGTTCTAAGATTTACATTTTGTTTGAGACAGTAAAAGCTAAGCATGGCTGTAGTTGTGGGCGTATACAAAACCCCACTGTTTAATAGTACTGCTTTCTATATGATAACATGATGGTGTTATCAAAGTCCACTCACTCTAGACTCTGTCATAACAGACTTTAGGCAATGCAGCCACTTGGCTTTAATGAGCATCTAAGGCAAGTGCTGATTTGTGTGAATGTGCTTTAATGTGTGTGCCCTTTACAAACATAGAACCTGTATATGGAAGCAATATGAGTGAAATTCAAGCTCGTCCTCACATCTTGAAAGAACTGCCAATGAGAAAAGAAAAAAAAAAAAAAGTAAAACGGAATGCTGGCAAACCTTACTCTCCAGACTCTGGGTCTTAAAAATCTGGAAACCTGATCCTCATTTTGGGTTGAAGTTAAGGTAAAGTTTGGTCCGTTATGCATTGTCTTAGTTCAGGTTGAGTTTAAGGGCTTGATGATAAATTACGGTAATGAAAATCTAATCAGCACAGTCATGGCATATCTTCGTCTGTACCCTGATCCACAAGCCGCACATTATACTAGCAAAATTTTATTCTAAACTCTATTACATTAAAGTATTTCACAGGCAAATTGAATTTAATTCACTCAGCGTCCTGCCCAGCTCAACTTCATGATGTCATAAACGTGAGCCTGTAAACACTAACATTTAGCTCACCAGAGACGCCACTCAATTAAACCCGATCCACTCTCTTTTACCGTAAATGCTTATATTAGGGTGATGTGTTAGTCACAAGATCATAAATAACAGTGAAAAAAAAAAGAACTGCGTGAAAGACAGTCTGTGAGTGAATCCCAGAAGAAGGAGGAGGGGGCCGAGGGGTGGAACAAGTGAGGTGGGGGAGTGTGTATAAATCAACATCCATTAGCCGAGGGGTTATAAAGTCACTGATGAAGGAGGTGGACTGAAGCTCAGACTTTTTATTGTCTTGTTGTTGTCTTTTATTGCCTGTGATGTCATCTAATGGTATACAGTTAATGACACGGGAGGGGAAGTATATACATGGGAGGGGAGGATGTGGCTGTAATAGCCCAATGTGTGTACAACTGTGTTGACACAGAGTATTGATCACCTTTGTGTGTTATTCTGTCAGGGTTTTTTTTTCCTTGTGCATGAATTTAATGAATCTGCACAATCTGATCTTAAGTCATGTAGACTTTGAAAGAAAAATGCTGCAGACTGGATTCATACTGAATTTAGTGGAAACAATTATAATATAAACATTACAGAAGAAATAGCATTTTTCTGTGTATCAGCAGAAGACCTTTCAGCACCGGGTGCACGTTCTGATCTCAGCGGTATCTTTGTTCCCTCTGTTTTTCATCCTTCTACAGTCATCACACAAACCCTCTTCCTCCTTTTATGACATTCATTTTTGGAATATAGCTCATCTCTGTTCAGCCCCTGCTGCTCAACCCTACTTCGCTTCCCCTCACTCATCTCTCCTGTGCTCCTCTCCTTCCCCAGGCCTTTAAGACTCACTGGCCTAACCGTCCTCCAGAATTAGTCTCAGTCATGGCCTTATAATACATATGTGTGTGTGCGTGTATATGTGTGTGAATGTGTGAGAAAGTACAGTGAAAGTACAGGTTGCTACCAAGTTCTATCACACCTAGCAGCAGTGCATCATCCCATTAACTTTGAAAAGGGCTACCGCACGCAGGAGGGCACAGGGGCATGAAGGGAGTCTAAGGTGGAAACCACAACACTGCAAAGCCCAGCTTATCCAGTGCTGTTTAACTCTGAGGAGACAAATCTTGTTGAGTTAAAGGCTCTTCTGTCACACAGAGTGTGACATATTTTTCTAAGACAAACAGTTATGGTCAAAAAGACACTCAAAAATGCGCTGGTTAAACAAATTCTAAATATTTTAGAGAATATTTTTGTATTCTAAGATGATTACTACAACATTCAGTTACTGCACACACAGATATGAGAAACCCCTAAATCATAAAGGACCACGGTGACTCATAGTTCCTTTCATCAACAGGCTATGAATTTGCCTAAATTCCTAATAAACGATGTATTTCATTTTATTCTGATATCTTCATTTGCTTCGAGAAAGAGCTAAGAAACTTCATCCAATCAATCCTGCAGCATGCTGATCTGGGCTGTCTAGCAACTTCTGCAACATGCTGATGTGTGCTACAATCGGCCCCCAGGGCTCTGGATTTTATACAAGTCCAAAGTGAGGGAAAACTACAGCGGATACCACTGATACGGGCGAGTACGAGTGTATGTGTGATATATGGTGCAGTGGATGAGGAGGATGTTGAGAGATACCAGATAGGCTTTACTGTAGGAATAAACCCCCAAAGGGGCACGCCTGATCCCCTTTCCTCAAAACACACACTCACACGCACGCATACACACAGCACACTCTGTTTCTCTCTACTGTAAAGTACACACACTTCCTCCATCCGCTCTCCCACTGTTTCATGTACACACATACACGCAAACACACACACCTATTCCTACTGCGAATACAGCCGAGTCAGCTGATTTGCCTGAAAGTCAATCTGCCTTCTTACTACTATCCTTCCTCCAATCCAGTAGTCCCCAATTCCCAGCCCTTACTCCACATTCTAACTAAGAGAAAACAAATCTCTCCCTCTATCAATTCAACCATCTGTGCTATCTTTCAACCTACATTTGTCTTCCTTACCTTCTTGACTTGACCGCTTTTTGTTCCCACGAAGACCAGTGAGTGGTTCTTGTAGACGTAGGCAATGACTGAGGACATTTTGTCGACAGCGTCGGAAAAGAGAGGCTTGCCTCTCACCATCTCAGAGACGCCCAATGGAGCATTCATGTCGAGGCCACAAAAGTCGTCGTCAATGGTCAAGAGCTGCAAGGAAAACAACAGTTAGCACAATCAGATTATTTTTACCCCATAAAAACTAAAATGGTGCTGCATGAAGTATTTATTTGGCAAACACCTATGAATTCATATCTAATTTCTCGTGAGAACAAAAATACGACATCTGAATATAGAGGGTATTTCTACAAGGGAACATACGCAGGGGGGAGAAACATTTTGGATGTGAAAGATAATCTTGCCCACATGCCACAAGATACAGCAAGTGTGGGGGAAAAAAAGAAGAGACGAGGATGGGAGAAGACTGCAGTCAGCCTCAAGTTCTGTAATAATGCCAGAGGCTGCTCTGTCAGGCACAATTCCCTACCGTCCACCCAATGCAACAGCAACTGTAGAAATGCCTGTGCAGCAAGATATCCAATGTGAAGTGATTCAACGTGAACTGAGTTTAAAAAAAAAAAAGAAAAAAGTAAAAGCAGTGCTGCATTATCACAGGGCTGTGAGGCAAAACACTGCAATGCATTTAAATATATATAGAAACTGATTTGGAGCAGGGAGAGCTACAACTCCAGACGAGGTTCATCTGTTAAGCTTTCAGTGTAGACACGCCGCTGTGATTTTGTAATTACATGTAGATAGGTGTGCTGCATGTCCTATGCCTCTTTACACTTTATGTTGGCTTGCATGTGTTTAATCCTGTCACCTGGTATATTTTCTGCAGTCACAGCAGTGCAGAATGACTTATAGGTTTTGATAAGAGAACAATGGTGTGGTGGATTGGTCATTATTCGGAGCACATGGGTTGAAACACTCTGTTTCGGTTTAGGACTGAAGCAGCCGCTGCATGATTAATCGCTCTGTAACGTCGTGGTTTGCTGCAGAGTGAAATGCCAATGCACGTGAAACCGTTTCGGCTAAAGAGAAAAGAAATGATCAAAACTTCATCGTTCATGATATCCACACTTTACTGCATTGACTGTATCCTGAAAGGTCAGCCATTAATTGTGCAAATTGGTTCACTTCTTGGACAAAAATTAGGACTAGCTGTACACTGGTCATTGTACAGTTGGTGGAAAAAGATAATAATAAATCCAAAGGTGGGAGATGCCATTGTTGTTGCTCAAATTCCACATCCTCTAAGCTTTTTATTAAGCTAAGTATTGTGCTTAACAACTATGAAGAATTAGATTCAGCTGCATTTTGCTAGATGGTAATTAAAGAACCCTAATTTTATTTTAAAAAAAATGTGTTTTGAAGTGTTGAAGTGTTTTTGAATGTTGAAATGAAACCTGTTAAGTACAATATAAATGTATGCTATTAGTCCAGTAATAATAATATTGGGCAGAGTGAGGTTGATAGCATTATAGAACAAGAAAGCCTGAAATTACTCATTTAAAATCAAATATTGTTTATGGTTAAATAGCATTATTATCCTGGCATGCAACCAAAATCCAACTGAATTTTCAAATCTAGAAGTGTGAACTGTCAGGTGAAGGTCCCTTTGATGGGCAGAGTCACCCTTTGCCCCATTTTTCCATTTTTCTTACTGGAAGTGCACCCTTTGGGCTTTCGAGAAATCCTCCAGCTACTGGTTGTCTCCAAACAAGCTGTCACTAAAGGCCACCATCATCATCAGAAGCCTCACACCAAGCCAGAGTGGAAGTGTGGGATCTGCTTTCATTAGACAAATGGAACATGGTTGCTCTAGGCCACAAGCCTCGGGCTATAAAGTGGGGTTGTATAGAGCGGTAGGAACGATCGATGGAGATGACCTGAATTTAGGTCAAGATCGTGCCATATGGCTAAAGGGTTGAGATGAGGATAAAAAGGGACAGGAAAAGTGACAGAAAGAAAAGGGGATAAATGGTAGGTATCAAAAAGACAGGGATGCCAAAGAATCTAAACAAAGACAAATATCGCACGGTGAAAATATACAAGTAGAAGACTTTTCCTCCATTTTTTTCTTTTTTCTTGCCTTTCCTGACATGACCTTTTCAGAATGAGAGGCTGCCAAGAATGCACTCTCCGTCCTCCGAGTCATGTGGTAGCACTATGCTAGACTAATGGTGCTCCGATGGAAAAACCAGGGTCACTCCTTAAAGGGTCAACTGCCACCCTTCA
>VUQR01035034.1:12822-34455 GCA_015108515.1 Hemichromis elongatus | reverse complement strand
GAGGAAGGGGGGGGGGGGGGGGGTGCGCAGAGAAGAGAAGTAAAGCATCGTCTCAAAGGAGGTGATCACGATGGCTCTGCACCATCTCGCTGCATGCAACCCTGCCCCTTTCCACCCCTCCCTGCTTTTCTGCTCCACTCGCCATGCACCTAATTGATTCTCCCCTTGGAGTAGCAATTTGCATGCTTTGGCGATTTCTCTCTTTTCTCCCAATAGGGCAGCTCACCTGCTGACACTGCTAGCAGAGAGTAAAGGACCATCTCTCCTTCTTTTACGCACCTACATACACACACGTGCTTTCACACACAAAAGACTAAAAAGGTACAATTAGGGAAAAAATGCAAGTGGTTGCAGAAATAAGCTTCCCTGTGGTCCTCAGGTCATTTGCCCACTCAGCATTGCACATGCACCCATAACAAACACACACACGCACACTGCATGAAATCAAACTACAATGAAACGGACGCACAATGTAGTAGGTAGAGCTTTTATAGCTTTACTGTCAAAGCACTCAGCACACATTCAGACACACACCTGCACAGATTATCAAAGAGAAAATACAGCACTTCCTGGAAACATGGGGGTCCCCTATGTATGTTCACTACACCCAACGCCAGTGATAAGCTGGGTATTATGACTACTGATAAATACAATAACACGTAACAATTACAATTACCACGTATTAAACTCCACAATATTGGCTTCACTGCATAGTGGTTTGATCCCAGGAGGAGACACAAATCCCTCTGGGGTTGTGTCGGTAAAGACATTCGGTGTCAAAATCTGCTAAATAAAACATGCTGAGCTACCTGCTGAGGCAACCCCTTGTGAATAAGGGGACAGCCGAAAAGTAGCTTCACTAAACTCCACGTTATTGACTCCAAACTGCCTGGATTGTTTAAAAATATAGGGTTGTGTTTTTCTAGCATACACCAGTTTGTTACCGAGAGTACTAAAGAGATGAGTATGATAAAGCAAGACCTAAAAAAGCAGCACAAGAAACATCTTCTCTTATCATATTCAATTTAAGGGAATCGGTGCGCTGCCGTGTGAGCGATACCAAGTGAAGACACGAAAAACTCTTGACGTGTCACTCATAGTGAAGTTGAAGTAAAATGCGAGGGCATGTCTGTCACACTTCATGCACATCTATTGCTAGAAGAAAGGCAGGTTTGCGGAGCAACTGCACGGTTGTGCTTATTGCAAAGTTTTTGAAATAAAGATAACAAAAGTTTCAATATCATCTGCACTTGTCCTAACAACTGACAACACGTTATTTTTGCACCACATTACTATTGCAAATTTGACTTTAAAAATCTATTTTTTGGAGGCCTTTTCTTTCAAGATCATTATGGACACTTGAATGCATAAACGATAGTGTTACCCAACACTATCTTGCCATGGATCTTATTTCACGTCCATACTTGAGCAATCATAAGTCATGCCGGTGTAAAATGCAAACCTCACTGCAATCTCACCAATCTCCCCTCTATCTCCTGGCAGGCAGAGGGAGAAGAGCAGAACCTCTCAGCTCATGATAAGAAGACCAGAGAGGGTGATGAAAATGATAAAAACTGATACAGAGAGGTGACATGGCTTCAAATGCGCTCACAAAGAGCAATCATTACCACAGGTATGACAGAGACGTAAGACAGGCCAGAGAAATAAGCGGCCAAGACAAGAACATGGATAAAAAAGCATGCAGTAAATTCAAATTTAGGGACAAACATAATAGATGTAGAGTGACCAACACTGAACAAAACAAAACACCATAAACAAAAGTGATATCTAAAAAATTTTAAAAAGCACATATATGGTAGTTTGAACAAAATTTCAAAATAAAAGAAAATTGGGGAATTAACAGACTCTGTGCATTTATACTTTTCTGCAAGACAATTCTGATAAAAGGTTTCCAATTAAAGAATAGAGCAAGTGCAAGAGAGACCAGAGTTAAAACTACTCATACACCCAAGGAGTGATGATAGGACAGTGACCCCATAAAGTAAAATAAGAGAGGGTTGTGTATTATTTGGACATGTAGTTGTCAGCCATAACAAAAGGTTCTTCTGACATTCGTATACTCTATAATTATATGTTATATATCGAAGGTGGCAAGGTAACAGGAGACTAAATGGGGGGGGAAAAAGAGCATGAAACATAGTGAGAAACAGGGGGGAGAGGCTTTATATCACCTTCACATCCATCATGAGTAAACAATACAGCATTTGTTTACAAATGATATCCAGAAAAAAGGAAGAAGAAAAAAAAAGTCTCTTAGTAGTTTCCATTTAGAAATAAATTAAGAGCTTTACAAACAAAAATCAAAACATTTTGGGGAAAAAAAAATCTTCATCAGCAGTACCCTGAGATAACAGTGTGTACCACACAAATCTATTGTTGAAATGCAATTATACTCACTGATGGGTGGGGCAACTGTGTTTAGATGCTGTTTGTGAATGCCTGCTGATGATCAGGGTCCATTAATTAAAGCCTGCTTTAGTTCTGAGGATTCATACATCAAGTGTGCGCGCTCACACTCACACACGCACGCCACAGTTTATCTTGCTCTAGTTATGTGCCATTAATCTTTGACTTTTCCCTCACTGCTTATGTATGCACACTTATTTTAAACCTAGGTACAACAGGTGGTTAAAAGAATGACAAGTAATTATGCTTAACAACAGGTCCAAATCACTCCATGACAGCAACAACTTCTTCTCAACTTGTATGCTTGCACTGATAATTCAAATGTGTTACATCTACAGATAAGCAAGCAAATACAGCAAACGGGATGAGAAAAGGTAAAGGAGACTTGAAGTTATGTGACCTAATTATGTGTCTGGCTGCTCTAGGCTATCTGCCATGTACAATTAGACTACATATATAAGTAAAATGGCACACATCAAAACCTGTTAAAGAATTCATGATCAACACTCGTTCTCCAGAATACACTTCCACTATCGCTGAAGCTGTGGGCATAAAAACAACATGGCATGTGTGTGCCTGTGTTTGTGTGCATTATCTCCATCGCTGTAACTCAAAAACGGAGTTTGAGCTCGGAGTTTGAGCTCGGTCTTTAGAAAAATAATTGGTATGTTTCCATTGTCTCACTTTGCTTTGCCTTTAAAAGCTGTCAGGAGCCAGCCAGAGAAGATATCACATGATTACTGTAAAACAACAAGCTAAAAGGGAAGACATACTGAAACTGTCATTTAATTTACAGTCATACAGTCATTCACAACTTAATTGTGGTATCTTGTTTTCAGGCAAACTGTTGAATGAGAAGAGGAGATGAAAGAGGATTGAGAAATCAGAGAAGCAGTGAGGAGAAGTTTCTCAATATGTGTGCATCCTTGCCGTGGCTACACATCACAAATATGCAGACAAACAAAAAAAAACCCAACTCATTTGGTTCAGAAGAGTTTAACCTGCCTTTTACACACAGTCTGGCAGTCTGAAATTTCTGAAACTCTAGGCCAGACCAACTCAATCCCAGTCCTCAAGCGCTACTATCATGCAGCTTTTAGATGCATCCCTGCTCCAACACAGCTGAATCAAATGGTTTGATTACCTCTTCAGCATGCCATCAAGTTTGGCAAAGGCCTGATAACAAGCCATTCATTTGATTCATGTGTGTCGGAACAAGGATGCATCTAAAAGCTGTAGGACAGTAGCTCTCGAGGACTGGGATTGAGCACCCCTGCTCTAGACATACTTTTGGACTGAAGGAAGAAGCTGGAGCACTGAGAGAGAACCTATGCAAGAGGGAGGAGGCAAGCTCCACACAGAAAGGCCCCAGCCTGGATCGGAAACCAGGACCTTCTTGCTTTGAGGTACCACAGTGACCACCACACCATGGTGCTGCCCAATTAGTTAACATATTAGTGAAAATGTCATTTTCCACCAGAAATAGATAACAACAAAAACATAATAAAACTAACAAAAACACATCTCATCATTTGATGATGTAAAGCTAATTTCAGGGACAATGTTAAGCGAAACCATTATGGATATGACAGGAGCCGTTTTGCTTTAGCGACAGCTGTGTAACGGAGAGGCCTGGCTAGAGATGACAATTTACGGAGACAACAAAAAGCAAGCCTCAACAGAATAATCTTCTACTATTTATAGTGTGACAGGGGGCATTTATGTTGAAGAAATGACTTGGAAATGAAGAAACTGTCAAAGCCTTTGGTAAACAGCTTAACTTCTCAAAGAGTAAAAATGCTCAAAAAAAAATAACTGACATAGAAAAAACACTAAGTCAAATGGGATTAGGAGATTATGAGTGAGTAACATGGGGAGTAATTATAGATAATTCATTATATTCTAGAGAAAAAGATATTTGCAGATTGTTCGGGTAAATTTTCACAGGATCAAGGGTGTGTGTGTGTGGGGGGGGTTCTAGATGAATGACAGTACATACATTTATCAAAGGAACTGGCAGTGATGACAACGATTAAGGACAAGAAAGTGGTTTGTTCACTTGCTTAAAATGTGGAGATGATGGGATGATTTCAGAGTGGACAGATGATTATAAGTCACTATTGCTAAAAACTGAAACAATCATCATCCTTTTGTGGCTTTGGCTTAAATGGTAGTGGAGTTAGCCATTGCCGAGTCCACTTGTGGCCCCTTTTTTTCATGTAATATTGGTGTGTATCGTTCTGATTTATATCAGCTGGCAAGGCTGGGTACAGCCAAGGATGGTGTTACAGACTAAGGCCCCTATGAGCACAGCATCAGGCTATACATCCAGCCTGTCCACTCAATCTGACTGCGCAGATCTATGGGAGGCTGTTAGTGCTAATGGTCAAGATGGTTTGGGTTGGGTGTGAGATGTGATGTACTGTACTGTAGTAGTGGAATGGAAAAGGAGCACTAGCAGAAATAGTAGTTGTGCAAAGCTGCACTTGTCACATTGTTAATAGCAAAGTGTATGCATTTGTGTATGTATGAGAACCAGTGTGGGGCTGGAACTTTGAGAGCACACAGATGAGAAATGGTGCCAGAGAAAGACAGGAAGAACACAAAGAGACAATGACATGGAGGCAGATGAAGAAAGAAAACTAGCAGACAGAGATGTGTGTCCCAGATCAGTGGATGCACTGACTGAAGTGGAACTCTCCCCATACTAAAGCCCCCCCCTGACAAAAACTCAACCCACCCCTCTCCCATGCTGCTGAGCCCTTGTACTGATCAGAGGAATGAGCGTCACTCTGCATTGCAGCCACAAACTGGGACTGGAGGAAAACATAGCGTTGCTGCACTTACCCAGCAGAAGCCACAAATGCACAAACACACACTCGCACACACCCCCACTCCAATCAACACACACAAACCTCCAGACCACAACACAGCATGAAATGTGCTCTGACTTTACACTTTTGCATGAAAAAAAAAATCATACCAACACTGCAAACGGAGAGTAGCAATGCCTGGAAATACCTAGCTACACACGTTCAAACTGAAAACCAAATGTCTACAAGGTCTGTTGACATGTTGATGTATGTGAATGACTTTGTATTTCACAATTTTCACTTCTACAATTGTAGAAATAGTATTAAGAAAATGAGCTTATAGCTTGACCATCTTATTACACAATTAATAACCCTTGCTCTTTATTGCCAGTTCTGATAATTCCCCAATTTGATTAAAGAGTTTTTTAAGGTATGACCCTCTGAATTTGTGTTTCAATACTGCCATCACTTGATTTTTATTAGAGATTTTCATTATTTGAAGAATTGTATACACATATGGCCACATAAAATCTCCATTGTCTACATCTTAAACCTAAAATATCAAATGAGCCACAGCTCATTTATTTATATTTTGCTTAAACGGAGCCAGATGTCCCTGTTATTTTTAAGGTGGTCTTGAGCAATAGTTCTCCAGCAATATAGCCTCAAAATTGCATCAAAATATTTCAAGGAGATTTGTGGTTATGATATTTCTCATTCACTGCAATCACTGATAAAAAAAAAAGAAATAAAATAAAATATTTTATCAGTGATTGCAGCTTGCAGGCAGCAGCCTTTATTAGTGCAAATAAGGTGTGAATCTATTGCCATAAGGTGCCAGCAGGAGCAGCAGCATTATAGTGCAATGGTAGTGACACAGCATTATATACAGTAACACATGATAACATAAATAAAAGCACAAAGGCAGCCTAGGTAGTGTTTCAAATAGAAATTAAGGTCAAAAGTAGCAATGTGTGTAACTAGTTGAGTAGACATTTAAAAAATTCTTATTTTAATGTATATCAGCAACTACTAGTTCAACAATGTTACAATGCCACCTCTTGCTCTCTCAGTGAATGAAGGTTGTAAATGAGGAGAGGGGAAAGTAAACAGATAGCATTCATGCTAACCAACGCTCATCTGCAGTAATTTTCATCTAAAAAAAGTTTTAAAACGAGTGGCTGCATGTAAATTTTGTCAGAATAAATTGCACTGCATTATAACAAAGCAAAAACAGGGCAATACTTAGTCATGTTCTGCACAGGGATTTGAATGCTAGCAAGAAAGAAAACAAAGCTACTGCTGCTAAGGCAAGCCAAACTTCGGAGGTTATTGAAATAACTCCCTTTTTACTGGACCATCATCGGAGGCTGATGTGTTTTTGTTGCTGTCAGATATGCTTGGGCTTATCTTATCGTTGATGTGTGTGTGTTGCTAGGAAATATAAAGATATGGCATCTCTATATCACTGGGATCATGATATGACATTTGTTGGCACGTTTTAATAAATCCCTACGCCTATTTCTTCGCAAACTGGAAAGGCTCAAGACGTTTGCACTAATGTGTACGTTTAAACAGAACACGGACAGACCTATGTATTTATGGCCATGCCTGCAAAGGAGTTTAGTTCCCCAGCTACAATTACTTGTTTTAGACCCCGGAGGCAAACCTGCTGCAGCACTTTTGCACTTTACCATATAATAACATGTTGCTTGTAAAAGAAACACAAGCTAACAATTGTTCCTATTCAAACACAGTAATTAAAAACTATTACTTTGGGAGGCAGTTGCAAACCTGTTCAGAGCAATGAAGAAATCAGTGTTGCTAAATTTCATTATTATTATTATTATTAAGCACAGCAAGAGAAAATTAAGAAGTACAATAATTATGCAGCTCTTTCATTTACACACACACAGACAAACACACAGGAACAGACAAAAATCTAAGCAATAATTAAAGAGTGATCAAGTCCAACATTCCTATCAGGCTAAGCTAACCCATGCTGATACAAAACAACAACAACAAAAAAACAGATGGGATACCCATTTTTCTCAGCAAAGTAGCAGTTGAAATGGAAAACAAGGAGGACACAGAGGAAAGAGAGAGAAAGCAGGGTGTCCTTGGTGTTTACATCAAGACATGGATTAGCAGCATGGATTACTGTCACCAGATACCCTGTCAAGATCAGGGTTAGGAGGTCTAATCCACCACAGAGCTGTTGATATTACAAAGAAAGCCTTGGGATTGTACTGTCAACTGGGTACATATCACATGAATGGAAGATAACTGACTGAGAGATTCAGACTTTATAACTACAGATGTAGCAATCAGCAGTGTGTACAAGCATCAAGGCGCCGCAAACAATGCATTATGTTGAATTATTAAAAGCAATAACGGAGTTGTTAAAAATGCAGATTTCGGGGGAAATGATTCCACTACTCAGTTTGTTTAAAGTAGACTTTTTATGCTTGTTTCGCTCCATTGTCTTGTGAATTCTTCTATAGAACACACAAATTTACATTTCCTTCACAATTAAATAGGATAGGGGTACCGTAATGTGAGCACAGCTCTTCATATAGCCATATAAAGAAACCCCCTCGTGGAAGCGAAGCAGACAGATTATGTATTATTAATAGGGAAGAAAGGGGGCAACTGTAACATTTTTCCTTTATAACTAACAGAGTACTTGAAATACACTAGTCATCTTTTTATAAAAAGAACATATGTATGTGCAAATAGTACAAATAGAAGTCAGTAGACAGGGGCAATTATAACAATTATTACATCATATCAATCCATTATATCTCAAACAAAAAAATCTGCAAAGTAATCACATATCTAATAATTTAACATAAAAATATTTAGAATGTATGCTTTCTTTTAGCTGTCGGGTATCGCAGCTCAAATATTTACCGTTAAAATCTATTTTTATTATTCCACAAGACTGCAACTATTCTAGTGGTAACTATATTTTGATTGTTTCAGTTGAATTAAGAGACTAAAAGATTATTCAAATACATTGATAATCCTATAATTCATGAATATTTCCTACCTAAGTTATGTTAATATAAATGTTAACTGTTAAGCTATAACCGAATATAACCTGTACTCAGAATTACACAACAGACATTCAAAGAGTAACGCAATAATATCATTTGGAGAAGATATTTATATTTATTTAAAGACAACAGAAGCAAAAGGTATGATATATGTATTTGTATGTTTTAATGTGTGTGATATATATTTACTCTGTTTTAACACATAAAACAATATTTCATAAGAAAAAGTTCTATTTTTACTGAACTACAGAAAACCTGTAAAGTATGTCATCAACACAAAGTACTGCAATTCTAAATGGTACAAATCGTCCTAGTACGGCCTCCACGTGATAGTCGGATTGTAGGGAGCAACATATACATTAGCTGTTCATGTTCATTTTTGAAAAATACCATAGAGATAGTTTAAATGTTAAGTGTGAAGTACTCAAGTTGTGTCACAAACTTTCTGCTTTCTCAGACTGGGTGTGTCTACTTTCTTTTCATGCTCCTAGAGTGAGTAAGACCATTTCAAAGAAGGGGTCTAGGCAAAGATCCAACTGAAGAACCCCTCTGGATTTTAGAGAAATAGCTGACATCTGCCCATCCCCACTCCTTGCTCAATCTCTTTCATTTTTTGCCACTCGTTCTCTTTTCCTCTTTCACATCTGAGACTTACAAATCCTCCTTAGTGGGATGGCGTTCAAACGTGCTCATTTTTCTAAAAGCACGCTCTGAGTCGGCCCCTCAAGAATGTTTTCTGTGCAGAAAATAATCTGTGCATTGTGTCCTCAGTTACAATATCATTCATGGCATTAGTTTAACACTCAAAACAGTCCTTGGATCCAAAATAAGGTCACTCAGAAAACATACGCACGCGCAAACACACTGATAAACACTACACTCACACACATTCTTGGCTCGGGCTGGGCCATTGTGCAGTGGGTGCTGATGCATGCTGTGATTGGGAGAGTGTGTTATCGGTCCAGATCAAGAGGCTCTAATGTCATTAGGACTGTTGAAGAGCCCACTGGCTTGTCGTCAGCACACTGCTCATATTGACTGTGTATGACTTCCTGAATAGGAGGGGCTTCTGGGTTTCACATAGAGCATCGACCACAAACGAGTGAACTTAATGAATCTCCAATCAATTATAGTCCCGACAATGATTAAGAACCCATTAAGGATTGTAATCAGGCGATCCCTGTTAAGAAAACTATGATGAAAGAGCGTCATCGCTATTTGTTAATTAACTGCAAAACACAGAATAACAAAACAGTAGTTGAAATAGATTTAAATGATAAATAAAGGTTGAGTTGAAGATGACTGTGGCAAACTTTCAAAGGGGTAACAATTCAAGTATGATTATGCGAAGAGCAAAACAGGGCTTTAATGTTTCCTTTTAATCTATATTTAAAAGGAAGCACGCATGCACGAGTTGATGATTTTGCATTAAGATATAGGCATGTTTTGACATCGCAACTTGCTCGGAATCAAAAGGAGATATTTTGGTGTAATTACAATAAATGCAGCCAAGAATCCTCCTTCTTAAAGGGTGTTGCTAGGCACTAGTCTGACAGCCGCTTTCATAGAATAAATTCAAAGGCTCTAGCTTTTTTTTTCTCTCCACCATTTCTCTCTCTTTCTCCCCCAATTCCCGTATTCCCCACTCTAACGAGCAGACAGGAATGCAGGGTCGTGTAGACAAATCAGCTCTCACTTCCATCGGCTGCCGAATGGCACCACCTTAAATCCCAACACGTCCTCCCCTTTCTCCATCCATCCGTTTTTCCTTACCTGTACCTCTTCTCCTCCCAGCTCCTCCCTCAGCTCTTCAGTTATTTCATGAGTAAAATTTCTTCCCCCTCCTGCTCTCTTTATCCGTCTTTTGCCTCCCTCACGCTCTCTCTCTCTCTCTCCAGCTCAACCCTGGTTTCCAGTATCCCTTTTTCCTCTCAACACAGTAATTAATTATGAGTCGTAGTTTGCTCGAAGCTGAAATGACTGTGGGTATTTTGCTCCAGTATGAGAAACACTGAAACCAGACACTTCAATGTAGTGTGCTCTGTGTGTTTTGGTTAAAGCGTGTGAAATGGGGTTTGCTGCTACCTTTAAGCCTGGATCTTTGCTGTGCTGCTGCCGCTCATCAGTAATTTTGCAAGTGCTCTATCTCACTCTCCCTCAATTGAAGCTCCTCACCGTCACACCAGCGTGACCAAAATTACCATCCAACCTTAGCTTTTCATAGATAACACATAATGAATATTGATTGCCAAGGAGAAATAATTGCATTTTAGAAATGTCAAAGATGCTTGACGTGATTAAGAAATAGTTTGTTACTTAGTTCATCAAATAGAAAGCGGGGGCAAGTTATTATAACTGTTTATCTTATGTAATAATGTCAGCCGATGTAATTTTCAGATGTTTGTTGCAAAATATTAATGAAGTTGTCGGCGCGCCATTAACAGCTGCACGAACGCAGGCACCTCTGAGGATTTAATAATCGCTAATCAAATCTCACTGAGTTGTGATAAGACTTCACTTCCAACAGGGTTGGCAGTCTTAAAGGTCTTTCACATTAGCACCCCTTCACTTTATCCTACCTCTGTCACTGAGCAATATCCGAGCGTGCCAATGCCACTCAGGCAGGTAATAAATCAGGAATTATTACACTTCATTTTGCAGATGGCAGACTATAGACCTCCGGTCATTATAAACAATATACTGTAGCTACAGGAGATAATGTTTAAGGTTATGCTTGCATCAAATTTACAGGAATTAGTGAGGTTTATATAAAATAAAAGTCAATTTAGAGGATGCATATACACAAAAAACATGCATGTTACATGTAGTAAGCCAAGCACATCCATCTTTCGTAGTAGTTAAATGCACACGAAAGCACCACAGCTTCAGCCTGGTTTCAAACACTGTTTCTTCCTGGCAAGTTGTTCCAGTAACAAAGACCGCAAGAGCCTGAACAGTACCAGGGTCATGAAAATAGGACATGCGAATTAAATAATTAATTATACCTTTACTTTCCTGTTATTACATGCCAAAATGCTTGCTGTGAAAAAGCCTGACACTGCAACATGCAGGCACACTTTGAGTACTCACTCACAATACATCAGACCTTAAGAAGAGACTGATCTATAGAGGGACTACTGATGCCTTGAGGGAAAGCACATGTAAATTGCCACCATAATATTTAAATACATTAGCAAGGATAGAAAGATAGATATGAAAAAAGCAGTGGCATGAATTCAAATCTAACACTGCTGGTAGAACAAAGGAAACCACAGAAGTGTCAAATAGTCACCACAGCACCAGTGCACACAGCTACACACCAGACACTACCCTATAGTACTTTAAGGACAGTAGAGTCACCCATCACCTAAATAAAATACCATTTCATCCTTAAAATAAAAATATATGCTCATTTCCATATGTAAGTCAAGTTCTATAATTCAAAACAAATAGGGGCCGCTATCACTGACATCCCATATGCTCTACTCAGACACAGAGACACTGCTGGCACCCATCAGGACGGTGTTTATTGTGGCACCAGAGAAGAAGAAAAAAATGAAGATACTACTACTACTACATGACAAAATAACTTCTTAAGTCGCCTGTTGACTAAATCGGGTTTCCTAGCTGAGACTCAGTACAGGATCAGATCTGGCCCAGTTCAGATGTTTACTCATGACAGTTTCTTTCATTCTTTACATTCGTACCTCTGTCTCGTTCTCCCTCTAAATCCCGTGTGACCTGCATGCAGCCTCTGCTTTCCTTGTCTTCCTGTCTCTCTGTTCTAGAGCTAAAACAGACTTGACCTCTGAGATTAACTTCTTAGACATGAAAGCTTGATAATTTAGAAGGCTTTGTGGTGATTACACTAAAATGAAAAAACTAAATGCAGATTTCTTTTCTTCTCTGATCTCTCAATCTGTTTCTGCACTATTTCTTCAAAAGCTGATCTTTCAGGTGTGCGAGCATTAAAACGTGCTTGCGTATGATGTGCATGTGTGCTCTGTTAAGCTCAGTGTAAAGGACAAGGACTGAACTATTGGACAAAACAAAACTATTAATCCATCCTATTGTATCCCACTATATCGCTGTCTCTCTCCCTCGCACACATATACGCATCACTGTAGCACTATGCACATCTGTGAGCCTCATCACTTCCGTGGATGATTTGGTTTGCTTAAAGCTCATGGATTACCGCTCTCCCGCATAATCCATGGAAGAAAAGCCTTAAAGATCTCAGCTTCTGGTTTACTATGCACAGCTGGAACAAGGTCAGCTGACTGGCCTATATTGAACTTGTTATTCTCTTTGTTTCTCTCGATTTATCCCCCAAAAACTGTATCCAGCCCCTGCTGATCTAATAAACCAAGAGTAAAATCACTGTTATTTTGATTAAAGTATCATTCTGAAACCATGCTCAAGTTAGCCAATAAACATTATTTTTAATTTATAATTGGTGGTCTTTAGCAAATAATTAGAACACCCACAATGTATGATTCAACAAGCAACCGCTGTACAAATGATCACTGAGTCGAATCAACGCATTAAAGCCCTACAGTCATCATCTAACGTGACGGTCACTTTTATGTAGAGAAATTGCTGCGGTAAACAAAGACATTTGGCTCAAAATATCTGTGAAAAGAATGTCTTGTTGAGTCTCCTGCATCTGAGTCCGCGTCACCTCACAAGCTCCCTTGCCTCTCTGTGAACCCTGTCCTCATATTCCCTCCGCTGCTGGACCAGGACAGCCTCACTTTCATCAAAGTCTCTCCCCGTGCCAGCCAAAAGCCTGCGTTGGTCCTTGAATGTCTGCTGATGCCTGGGCTTCTTCATGAGGACTTTAATCCTGTGCTTGCATATCCTAGTAAGATTGCTGCTGTGACTTGATTTAGATCCCATCAGATTAGTGGAAAACGGTGCATGTCTGGAAGACACTTTGACTGCCTTAGTGGAAAACTAAATACTACATTCCATTTTAATGTTTTTTTTGTGCATCACAGCAAATAAATGTATCTATTAACAGCTCTAAAGTCTGATAGAAACACTCATGTACTGTCATACATGGGAACTTGTCATCTGTCACATACCTCTGATTCTGTCTCACTCTTGACTTCACTGCTTCCATTAGAAAGAAAAATATAGCCCTGTCCCCACTCTTCTTCTAGAAACAGCACACATCATACTTTGTCAGCCTGTTCACATGTCTATCCACTGTAAATTATCTAAGTATAGACCTTGTGGAATGGATGGAGAATATTGGGCATACTAGTGAAGACAGAATGTCTACATCTGCAGAGACTTGCGGCCCAACCATAATGGTCTGGGAAAACTGAAATATTAGCAGTTTGACAGCATGTGTCAGAAGTGCCCTTCTAGCTGCTGAGATATTCCATTTTTAAACACATTCAGCCAATGGTGCTGTATAACTAGTAGTACCACAGACCGAGAGGTAGAAGAAGAAATGGTTGATAAATGAGCAGAAGTATAGAAGTAGATGTGTCACTTCCCTAAAATGTCAAAGAGAAAATGAGGAAATCATTATGATAAGGAATTGTGGTGATTAAATAACGTGATATTTAAGCCGCTCTGCAAGCTAAACATGTTCACTCTTAATTCAGATTATTTCAAAACATGTAACTACTGTGGGCACATGCATCACCCGTGCACATCTGTAATTTTATGCCATTCTTTGACCGTTTTATGAAGAAAGCATGCATTTCTTATACTACTAAGACCGAGAATGGCATGGTTTAATCGGCAGTAATTGCCAGTAATTGTCAGTAATTGCAAGTAATTGTCAATAATGACAGTGCAGGCTCTCCTTTGGGCTTGTTATTAACATGTTGACAATGTTAATATCTAATTAATGAGTCCAATGATGCATCATGGGAGTCATTCATGCAAAAGAGTTTCTGCACCCTGTGTAGATAAGCGGTTGGTGTTTGCATTACCCTCAACAACAACACAGAGCTTATATGAGCACCTAGCTAATAAATTTCTCCTCCTATGCTGTAACTCCTTGAACTACGAGAGCTCAAATAAGGATAATTCAAACAGTGTAAACCAGAAGGACAGTGGAGCTAAAACCCTAGACACTAAGAATGATATGAAAACATAATGTAATGCTTATTAAAAGGGTAGACATAACTATGGCTGATTTCGATTTATTTTTTTTTGCATCATTACAAAATAGAATGTCAACCAAAATCTAACGTTTCACCATGACTAAGGCATATAAACAGTTAACTGTGCAAAGGTGTGTGTGAATATGAAGAAAGTGAAACATTCACAAAATAACTCCTGCTGCAGGATCCCTAGGGCATTTTGCAGTATCATCTTCCCACTCTAGTAACATGACTTAACATGTCCTAAAACTTGTTTACTGAAACATGGTCAAAACTTAGAAATGTAACAGCTTTCTTCTACGTCTCCTGTCATTATTTTTCTGATTCGATTGTGTAGTGACCCAGGACTCCACACACAAAGAGAAACAATGCTGCCAAGAAGATTTAAAAGGTGGCCGCGAATCAGCAGTCCTGTTACACAGGATTTGTGTTGTCAACTTTTAACCATACACTGAGATAGAGTTTCACAAAGCAGGAATACTTACTTTCCAGGACCCGGTTTATTGGCTGCCAAAATAGACGCTGAAGGAAGCACAGCTCTTAAGCACGGGACTATTTACAAATCCACCGGGTGACATAAATTAGAATATGTCTGCACAGAGCTGCTGGTCCCTAGTATAACTTATCAGTATCAGCATATATGTTGTCCAATATTCGGTGATATGAAAACTTTTTTACAGATAAAATGCAGAAAAAGCAGTCACAGCTTGCCCAGTAGAGCTGCTCCGGCTCAGTGGTTAACTACTCTTGGCACTCTGCAGTAAAAAAAGAGTGCGAAGTATGCATCAGAACTGACAGACGGTGGTGTTCAGCTAGGTGGTGCGTACATTGCTATGAATTTACAAGAAAAAAATTATTCAGCTGAGATACATGTGAGTGCCATCACAACAACTAAGATGTGGGTAAACTGAGTTTAGGCAGGTTTACACTTCATTACATGCCTTTCCACAACCACTCCCTTCTCACTGCATGGTTCCCCTTAAACTTTCCTTCTCCCTTTAACTCCATCTTTCAAAGCCTACGGCATAAACACATCAGACAAGCTTTCTAGGCAGCCATCGTTCACAGTGGCAAGTGAGAGGATGCAAATTATTATCCAGCGTGTTACCCCTCTCTCTTCCTCCCTCTCATCCTCCCTTGCTTTCGTCTTTCCCCTGCTTGTCATGGCCATTTTTATACTTTGATTTTCTGAAAGCTTTACCTCATCTCATTGCTTTTTCCCAGAGACATGAAGAAAACCCTCTTACACACGCCGACTTACACATGGACAGAGACGCACCACATAACTATCTGGTTGCCAGATTTGCCGGTGGGCCCAGAACAACCCAATCACAGCTCAGCTGGAAGGACTGCCATGACAATGCATAACGGATGGACGTAAAAAGAAGGGGGAGGGAGAGATGAAAACCTTGTGCTTTCTCCACAGTTACGTTTGTAGACTCACAGAGAGAGAGGACAGCCTTTTTTGAGCCAACAGAGGGAAAAAGTGAGAGGGAGAATAGCTTGATGCAATACAACAAAGTGGCTAACCTTTCCTCTGCTAGTCTGTCAACTGGGGATTTGGAGCATTATGTCTACAGGAACTCCCAGTGCTCTGCGTGGGCGGTGGAAAAAGGAGATGTGTGCTCAGTACTCAAAGGCTCTATATGCTCCAAATCAGCCACAGAATTAAAACCAGACAGGTGAAGTGAAGAACATTGATTATCTCGTTACAGTGGCACCTGCCAAACTGTGAGATATATTAAGCAGCAAGTGAACACTCAACTCTTGAAGTCAATGTGTTTGAAGGAGAAAAAAATAGGTAAGTACAAGGATCTGAACAACAACGATGAGGGCCAAAGTGTGATGATTTGCTGCCTCAGTCACAGCATCTCTAAAACAGCAGGTTTAGTTTTCTGCAGTGGTTAGTACCTCACAAAAATAGTTGAACCAAAAACAACTGGTTAAACTCAAATATAGCTCATCCACGCCTGTATGGATAGGAGGCTTGTCCTCGTCATCATGCCCATGCTGACTCCTGTTCACCACCTACAGATTCTACAATGATCATGTCAGCAACAGAACTGAACCATGGATTAAAACACATTTTTTATGTCATGTGGAAAGCCACAGGTGGGTGTATCATTTCCTCAAAAAAAAAATGTCAGCAGGATGCAATATGAAAAGAAGGGAAAGCCAACAGAGATCGTATCATGCCCTGGGCAAGGTTTAGCTGTGAAACCTTAGGCCTTGACCAACATGTGGAGTTTGGCATGTACCACTGACCTAAACATTGTTGCAGACCACGTACATTGCTTTTTGCTAAAGGTATTCCCTGATGACAAAGGTATGCCCAGCAATATCCAGCATCTCAGTCAGCAGTTTTTTCCAACTGAGCCCTATTTTCCCTACTCTCTTAGCACTACCTTGAAGCTAACCAAAAGTTCTTTACAGTGTGTCAATCATTTTTCTAGCTAATCAATAAAAGATAGCTGCGGCCCTTTGATCCATTCTGCTTAAGATGGAAGGATGAAAAAAACAGCCGTACACTCCAGCTGCCACTAACAAGACTCAGCCAGTCCAATCAATATCTACAGTGACACAGTCATCACTGGTTAGAATATCAACAAGCATCAATGATCTTCCCTCCACTTCCAATTAATATATTATAAGATGATGTTCCATCTCCTTTTGGTGTCATATGAAAGGTGAGAAGCCCAGAGAATCAACAATCCGTGTCTCTTTAATGCCTCTTACTATTTTTCAAGGTAAGCACACAAGTAATTACAATTGCTGTGAAGGGGTTCTCAGTTGACAAATCGTGTTGCCATAGGAACAGTTGTGTGGGTAGCAGGTAAGGATGGTGTGAGTGACTATAGGAGAAAGATTTAACAGGACTTAAGATTTCATTAAATGAGTTAAAGATCATCAGTCACACCAACATCACAGGGAAAGCGTGACAATGATGAAAGTAAACCAATGACATAATTATCAGATAAATAGCTGAGGTCAGGTGCATGTCCTAAGTTTGCATTTCTGATGCAATCATCACTTTTGGGAAAAGTTTAATCAAAGCGATCGATACGATCGCGCCGAAAGTCAGAGACATAAAAGAATAATAAAGGAAAAGGGTTTTATTCCAGGAGAGCAACAAATCGTTCACCACAGCGGTTGGCGAGAGTTGGGCCTTGGCTAAGAGTCAATCACTGCATTTGCACAGACACGAGCCATTCCAAATCCCATCAGCAGAAGAAAATAAAATATACTCAAGGAAGGCAAAATCCCAAACTCAAAAGGGAGTAGCACACAGAGAGAAGAAAAACACAAACCCCAATGTAAGCCTTGCTAAGTCTCTCCTTAATATCCCCAACATTATGCTGCTAGACTATGATATACCCTAGGGGGGGAGGGGGAGTGAGAATAAGGTGGGTGATGTAGGGGAGGGTATTACAGTAAAGTAGATCCTCCCTTCGGCCTTCTGGCTATAGAACAGTAGGGGTCCTTTCTGAACCCGCTGTTTCACAATTACTGTGGTGACGCTGAATACTGATGCCCCCTGACACCGCCAACACTCACAGCAGACAGGAAGTGAGAGAGAGAGGGTACAAGAAAGAGCAGAATAGAGAGTGTGTGGGGGTGACAAGAACGGCGAGACATATTAACTTTAAATACTCTGGTCATCCTAACAAATGTATACTAGCGCTGCTCCCTGTGTATTTTAGTGCAGCACTTCATTGCCGCAGAGTCTTTTTTGGATTCCAACAAGAAAAATATTGTTGAATTTGCAGCACTGAAAGGCATTCTGGTCCAAAGACATTGCCACTCGCCTTGGCGCGGTGGGCTGCTCGCAGGCTTGGCAGACTCAAGTAGCTTAGAGCAATACACACTGATTTGACAGGCACACAAGAGGCGGTGCGAATTCAAACAAGAGAACCAATCAAGGACAAAGCTCAAAATTTGATCGCATACTGGCAAATGAGTGCTGCCTGTCTAGATGTGGATTTGCCTTTATGAAATTGTACCCTCAATTGTGTTGCACTTAAATTTTCCTCAAAAGCTTTGTTGACCCATGTTGTCCAGAAATATTCCAAAGGAAGGCGTTACTGCGAAAAAAAAGTAGCAGAGCAACTATTTAGTCAAAAGATACGCCTTTGTGGAAAAGAGCATATTCAGAAGTAAATTTCTAATCACTACCATTCCAATCACACACCACATTCTAATAAATGTAACTGATTACAATTGCATGTTTTGCCTAGTGTATTTACATAGCTCTGTTTCATAAGTTATGTACTCCAAGATTTTTGGTTACAGTCCACTTTCATGGTAAAACACGTTTTTACCAAAAAGCTGGAAGAAATATTTGTGTTTCTCCTTCTCATTACTTTAAAAAAAGCTAACACTTTTAGTGCTCACAACCCCAAAGAAGCCGCTGACCTCTGGTTAGTACCTAGCACTGTAAGCAGGGATTCTCTTTTCAAGTGGAAATGTTAACTTTTCTAAAGAACAGCACTTATTGAGGTCAAACCAGAGCTATGATAGCAATAAAGTCAAAGCGGAGTAGGGACAAGAGTGTCAAGCACAAACATGCTACCAATAACCTTTGCTACAACAAACTGACAGCCCTGCTGTTGCTCAAGCGGATGATCCATGGATTCACGAACAATACACTTGAAATGTGACTTAAAAAAACATAATATAAAAGCATAGTTTCTTATTGCATGCTCACTTCAAACAAGACTTGCTATTAGAAGAACTAAATAATGAGAAAAATGTTAATATGTTGACTGGTTGCATGAAAAAAATGGATTAATAGAACATGCGTACATGCTTGCACGCCCATTCTTCCAACAGGCATGATGAAAACACCATTAGGCGCATAATCCTTGCGTGGACTTAAGGCGTCGTTGAAGGAGTAAATGAGAGATAGCTAAGAAAAAAAAAATGCCTTAAGACCGTCTGCAATTTTCTCATCATTTCATGCATCTGAAACAAAACTAATTTACTGCTTGTCATGCTCGGCTTGGCACACACAGGCATAAGAGCCAATATGCCACAGCGTGTCATCTGCTGCCGCATCAAAGAGAGCTGTTTATACATCAGACTCACGGCTCCATATGAATCATAGAGACCTGGGAGAAACGCTTAATATGGTCTTATCAAAAGGAGCAGTCTGGCAAACCCACTGATACGTCGGTGACTTTCCACATCTCCCCGATTCTCATCTAAAACAACATCCCGTGTCCCCTTCTCGGTTTATATCCTTCTTCATAGGTCATTCCAATGACACAACAGTCTGGATTTTTTTTTTCTGCCCATCCCCACACACAAATACACAAAGATAAAGTTATGTGCTTGGCAGCTTAGAGTGTGGCAGAAAGATATGGAAGGAGAGTGCTAGAGGCAGAAACCAAAGGAGAGAGAGAAGAATTGAGTAATAAGATGAAAGAAAGCATGATAGAAGGAAGAAGTAGAAATAAATAAAATAAAATAAAAAGTGGTGCGACTGTGATACAGTAGCGTGTACACGTATTGGGGTCCATTATAAAGGCATGCGACGGCTTAATAGGACTCTGTGGCCAAGATGCTGACTACAGTATGTGTCTACATACACACATGCACTCATATGTTCTCTGCAGTCTTCCGCATATGACGGCTAAACTATTCAGAGGAGAACAAAGGTTCTCATTAAACTGGATGCCGTGACATGTATTGATTTCTCCCCACAGAATTCACAACGCCTATTGTTTGGAGATCCTCACTTTATATCTCTGCTGTCATTGCTGTGCAAACATCAATATGCACCTCTTTGGTGCATTAAAAAAGGGGTTAATTACATACTTGTAAGCAATTATTCCCTTAATGTAGCATAGAATCTACCCACCCCCTCTAAATTGGAATTTAGATTAAAGCCATCAGGCCGTCAGTCAGAGATAGCATCTTTTTAAGTGTCAACTAAAACCCAATCACACATTGCACACCAGAATTTAAGCTTACTCCAAGGTCATGTCCATACAGACAAGATAACAAAGATGGGTTTTATGCATCAATGGAATGATAATTCAAAACGTAACACTATGTATTGCACTCATCCTGAACAAAGAAAAAGGTTATCACGCTCCAATAAGCCAAAAGAATCTAACTTTGAGCAAGTAAGAAGGGATTAATAAACACCCAAAATATTGCTTCCAATTTTATACTATCCCTGCCGTTCTTGTTAAAGAATCATGTCTCCGACTGTCCTAAAATATGGGAGACAGATTATAGTGGGGAGAACAGTTGGTGACACGGAAATACAATTTGCAATCTCCTCGGTGGTGTTTGGTGGCATGAGAGAGGAGGGAGTCTAATTGGACGCAAGCCTGTGTCTGGTAGTCCTGTCGCAGCCCACAGGGTTGTAAGTGTGTATGAGTGAGTGAGCGAGTGTGACGGAAAGGGAAAGAGAGAGAGACATGGAGTGAGAAAGAGAGCAACAGAAAAAGAACAAGAACAAACAGAGAGCTCCATTCAGGTCCAATCCACAGACACATCATTCAGTCTGACGTGACGATACGTCTCTGTGACCCATGTATTCATATAGGACCTCGCCAGCCAGTCACAGATGCATCATTCACACCCACACAGAGACAGACAAACACACTTCCGCTGGGTCTTGCCTACACTGCTACCAGGCATTTATATCGCTACGGCAAATCTTACTAAGAGTTCCCACTCATATTCATTCACAATTTCCCCCCTTGACACAAACACATTGCAAAGATTTTCTATGGAGCTTATTCTTGCATGCGGACTGCTACCAAAATGCAATGACCGTCTTTTACTGCCAAGTTTGGAGTGAGAGTTTATCCATTAGCAAGTCATAATATTGACAAGGCCGCGCTCTCCGGGTCCAAACCCCGGCCCTCTAGCCGTAACACTGGCCGACAGACAGGGAACGGTTGTACGTCAATATGAGGTGCTTACAGGCAGATAAAGGCTGCTGCTCCAATTCCTATAGGCAGGCCTTGATGGACAGCACGCAGAGAGAGAGAGGGAAACAGACTGGAAGGGAACGAATGAGAATGAGTATTGCCAAGTGCTCTGAGAGCTAAGAATTTAGGACTGAGCTGGAATTTGGCTGAAGGGCAAGGAGACTGAACACAGATGACTCTCAAATTGCTCAGGGATCAAATTTTTTTTTTGCCGTAAGGCCTTGACAGCAACTGAGCGCACAGACAATCTGAGTAAAAAATG
>VUQR01035034.1:0-12802 GCA_015108515.1 Hemichromis elongatus | reverse complement strand
GAGTAAAAAATGGGAACATTCAGAAACAAAATAGATGTGCATGTTCTGAATGCATGTTTTGGGGAAACAAAACACAGAAGGCTGTCTGCCAGCCTAAATCACAAAGCGCAGAAGAATAGGCTGAATGCATTTTGCCCTGTATGCATATTGCTGTTCATTACCTCACCACCACAGATAGTTCAACACCAGTTAGTGTACGACTAATGAGTAAAGAGATATTTTTTATTCATTTGCTTTAATTAGTAATTAAAGGACCGGGTAAACTGATGCCAATGTTGCCCTCTTTGCAAAATACACCAAATGCAGTCACGTTCCCCTTCACTACCTTCCAAACCCATGGCACATCTAAGCAAATGTCATGAAACATTGTGTATAACAACTATTTCAGTATTTCACAGACACTTATTCAACTTGCAATAAAACATAATTCACTGTAGGAACAGAAACAAAATTAATGCCAGCGTCAGCCATGTACATGGGCTCAATCAATCCACTTAATCCTATGAGCCACACTGCCCCTCATGGATAGTAAAGCACATAGCCTCGTCCCTTCAGCCATGCTCTTGCACTGAACAAGCAGGTGAGACTTTTGGTGAACTCATCAAAAACACAACTAGAAGTACAATTTTGCGAGATGTTTGTGTAATAGCGCTGGCGCACTCCTTTACATTAGAGTAATATCAAGTAGGGACTTGAAGGGCAACACTGAATTGATGCATTGAGTGTGGAGTGCAGGTGGATAGAGGGAGGGGAAAACCAGTAGAGGAGCTCAGAGTGCTCACTGTGGATGCTGTACTACGAATCTGCATTTTTGTTGGCTGCAGAAGCTGCTTTGCGTGCACGAGGTGCAAGAAAGGGTAGGAGGAAGAAGGAAGCAACAGAGAAGGAGATGGATAGAGGAGACTGAAGAGCTGCATCATACCACGGGGTAGAGTTTGCACAGTTTGCTTAAATCTCCAGAAATTGCTTCAAGTGACTCACAACAAGGCTGAGCCAAAGGGGATGAGTTACCTTGTGTACAACCAAAATCTAGACTGAGTCCAATATGCTGCTGTTATAAGAACTACATGCATTATTTCAAGACGTTAATTATGTTTAAGTGATAAGAGAAAAATTGCTCATCACTCTATTACTGACTTGGTTACATGTGACGTAAGAAATGTGGAAGCTTGAGAAAAATCTATCCTTGTGGATTATTGTTTAAATCTTCTCTCGCAGGTCAATCGGCACTCCAGACAGCCACAGCTGGGTTTATACGCTACTCAACATAAAAAGGTTTGAATATCATTTAAGCGAATAAAAGTGCCTGTGGCAAAGAAAACAATGTCATAAATGCGCCTTTCGTGTCTTCTTTTGTTACGACATCAAAGCAACTGAAATGATCCCTTAATCCTTTTTTAAAGTTTAGCCCTAAATCATACCCGTAGTGTGCTCCGACATGAAAATGAAAGTGCTAACATAAAATCCAAGCCTTAAGATAAAGTTACATTAAACTGATTAGCCTGCTGCCAGAGAGACCAAATACCGTATAGTCGGGAAGTGAAGTACATCCCGTAGAGCTCTATCCACATCGGTCAAGTTCAAAAGCCTTCAGGCTTCCATAACAGTACGACCGTGGATCCGCACGGGGAGAAATGTCCCACTGTTCAGTTTGAGGCACATTAACGTGGGCTTTCCTGCAGGCTGAGATGGCTGAAAAACCGCAGATAGTCTTAAAAAATCAATAAGGAAAAAAAATGTCAGCAAAGAGCATTTAAAAGAACAAAATAACTAAACACTGTGATATGCATATGCTGTTTTGTGCCACAATGAAACTGTTTAGAAAAGTTCTTTAGCAGCGTGCTTGAACAGTGTCAGGCTGCAGTGGAAACATAAAATATTAGGAAATATTCCAATACTGCACTGATTAAATAACTTTTTGAAAGAACTACGACTGAAATTTTTGCGAAAGACGTTAACTTTTTGTTAAGGCCACAGAAATGAATAAATACCATATGTAGTAAAACATCGGGTAGTTTTCCATTTTCATCTTTGCATTTCGTAAAGCTCAGCCAGCTCCGATATCCTAATTTTGATCCAGTAGTCTGAGCGCCACTACATACCAGTCCTACGCATTGCTTCATCCTCCGAAGACACTGCGTAAAACCAACGCGGAATCCCCGACAAATAATATAGTTTTGAACCGTCAGAGTTACCGCTGCAAGAGCAACGAGTACAATTTGGACACGCACCTCTCCGTGGCTCACATGGGATGAAGGGTACGAATAGCCAATGAAAACGGGGGAAACTCGGTCAACATGAGTTCCCAAGTTAAAAGAAATTGCAGAATTTGTTATTTTCCCTACAATTCCGCCTCCGGGTTATAATGAGACGATCCAAACGGACGGGATTTTAAAAACAAGATCCGGCCGATCACCGGAGTGCGCAGAGCGGGCATGGCGCAGCTAGAACAGGTGCAACACGCCTCTCGTCACCTGGCTGGTGCAGTGGGGAACCTCAAACCCCATACCAAGCTATGATGCCCACCACAGCCTGGAAATATCAGTCCCGGTTGTGGGAACTAACGCAATGACAAGCCTCGTTCCTTACCTGTAATCTATGCAGATATCATTCACAGCCGCATCCGCATCGACACTGCGGATAGAGGCACGTCCAGAGCAATCCCAACTCCTTCTACTCTGCCCCCCTTCCCTTCACAAAAAATGAAATGCTTAGAGTAATGTTATATCCTGATCAGACGGCTCCACTTTAAATCCCCGGTAAAGGTGTAGTTAGAAGGCGATTCCTGCACGGGAGAAAGAAACAGCAGACTTCCAGCAGCATCCCCGATCAGCAGGACTCTACTAAGCCTCTCAGAGTGCTCTGAGACCCGGGAGCCGCACCTCCCATCTCCCGGCGAGGACGCACTTGGTATGCCGTTGTAAAAGCCGCTGCGCCGTATGGGATACCGCAGGAGGCTGTGCTTGTGTGCGTGTATGTGCGTGCAGAGAACGTGTGTGTGTGTATAGATGTGACTCAGTGCGGTGCTCCTGCTCAACTGAGGTGCTAAGGGTGCTGCAGCGAAGTGCGAGAGAGAGAGAGGGAGCGGGAGGGAGAGAGGGAGAAAGAAAGAGAGGGAGGGAGAAGTAGGCTGCTGCCTCGGAGTTTGCAGCTTCACAGCGAATCTCCAAGCCAGGAGGGACTTAGTGCACGGAGCTTCGCCCGCTGTTAAAGACGACTGTTTTCACCAAGGTTCATGACTTGCCTGCAGTAACCTCTCAGATTGGAGGCGAAGTGGGGAGTGTTTACTTTGCATTGCAGACTTTGGCAACTAGGTCTATATTAACAACACTGAGTTCGTAAAGCCTACAAATAAAAGCACACATTATCACAATCATTAATATGAGACTATAGGAAGTGAGACAACTCCCCATGGGTCCTGTGTTGTTGCTTTGTAGGCGTCAGCATCTCTAAACAAGAAAAAAAAAAGTACATTTCCAAGCTTAGGAAATCAGCCATTCGAAAAGTGTATTTTCATCTAATAAAATAAAATAAAATACATGTGGTAGGATGTGGGATTAAATGTTAAAATAGAGGTTTATACGGTTAGGTATGGGCCCCGCAGCCAGCAGACGGTTTATGTAATGCATTCATCCCGTTGAGAATGGGATTTGGCAATGCCAAAGGGAAATTTAACACAAATACGCTACAATGCCGGGGTGAAATGATCAGATCATCGGATTTGAATACCTAATCGCAGGATCATTTAAAGATAAAGATTAGGCAACACAGCAACATAATTACGAATCCTCCATAGTTGTGGGGGGATTAGAATCTGCATTTTTTGTTCATTGATGATCTTTAAACGTGCCTCAGGAGCCCCCCACCCCTTCCCCCATACGTTTTAAGCGATTAATATTCGAAAAGCCTAATTATGTAATCAGGTCTCTAAAGAAATAAGCAGCGTGGGTGCTGGAATAATGCAATTTTTTTCCATAAAATAGCTTCCTTATGTGTATATAGAAACAATTCACAAGAAAACCATCATCGTCGTCGACTGAATTTTGCACACGACTCGGTCAGCCTTCTTTCAATTAATATTTCCAGTTCAAAGATAACTTTTAAAATGTTCCCCGTTGGTCTTAAATATTAGTATTGATTTGTTCTGGTAAAAAAAAAAATCTTAATGGAGACAAACGCTAGCTATGGAAAAGAAGTTGTAGAGAGTAAAAATTCATTTCAAGGCAAGAATCCTTGTTTAATGTCTAATCCTGTGGTGTGCGTTTAGGGGTGTTATGGAGCGGTTTGGCGCCTGCTGCAGCGTCCTCTCCCTGTTTTCCCTCATCTCCCTCTCTCCCTGCCTCCGTGCTCTCACTTCCAAGCGAGGTCCCTCGCTTTGAAACACTGCATCAGAGCCCCACCTACAGGCCAAAGAAACTTTACAGCCACTGACAGTGACAAACACAAATGAACGAAGTGCTTCAGCGACTCTTCAACGATCTGTGGCCGTTTGTGACTGTTGTTTGCGGTGGCGTTTTTAATCGTTAAAAACAAGTTGTACCAGAATATTAACGTGGCACAAATGTAACACAAACATCGCAGAAAGCTACATTATAATGATCTACTACCTAAGAACGGCATTTATTCCTGCCTGTAAATTAAACGAGCGGAAACAGAAACACGGCACATCTACTGTAGAGCGTTAACGCAGAATTACAACAGTTTGAGCAATTCGAGCAATTTAAGTCGTGCAGGATTAGTAATAACTGCTTCATATAGTCTTGGTCTTTACTCTCACCCAAACTTCTGACTTACTGCAGGGAAAAGGAAAAATGTGCATATTGGGACATTCTTTGCTCTGTGTGTGGCTGCTTCTCCTGCTGGTGCTGCTGGTGGGGGAGGGGTGACTGATGGCAATCAGCAATACTGGCAACACCTGGGCCCGGTGTGCCACCCCTCCTGGAGCTTATGTTGGTGGGGCTTTCTTCCCCATTAACAGACAGCCCACATTCACTGGTGATTTTCGACTAGCAGAGTCACATCATTCACGAGGAAACTGAAAGCGTAATGCCAGAGTAAAGCTTTGAAAGTTAAAACCGGTTTATCTGATTTTAAATGCTCCCACAGTAATCAGTTGGATTTGCGTATTGACAGAAACACTCCTCCAACCTTTATGGCAAACAAGGTAGACGCACACGGCTGAGCCCATTAATAGTTTTAAACTGCCAATGACAGGTGTAGTTGGTAAATTCGGTGGTGCAGGTAAGTGGATGAGTAGAAAATTGCATGCAATCTTGTATGGAGCAATAACCGAACCAAATAACAGGCAGAAAATGAAAGGCTTCAGTATTGTATCAGATGGGAATATAAGGTTTAACACATTCAATGCAATTAAGCCTGACAAGTCTTTTTCAATTTTTCCACGAGTTTTTATATACAGTTCTCAGAGTCTGTGGCCAGATGCACCATAGTTTGGTGCTTTATAAGTTCTAAGTTTGCTATTTAACGGGTTAACGTTTTTTGCGAACTTAAAAATCAATACGAAAAGGGGGGGAAATGGTTTATTAAAAAGAAAAAGTGATTTTGGATTTAAGAATTCAGCGATACCTCAGAGGAAAAGCTACCCCTTATGAATCAACTTAAGCAATAAAACCCAACAGTGTCTTTGTTTTGTTCAGTGATGATGGTTTACAAAAAATCTTTTTGCAAAGCAGCTGATTTGAGAATGTGTTCATCTGTAACACTCCAGTCTTCATGTCAGATTTTGAGGTCATTTAGAGGATAAAAAGCATAGATACTGACATACCTATTGGCCACATTTAATTATTCAGTATGAGGGAAGCTAAATCAACAGTCTGCGGAGCTCAATAATCAGATAACTTTCAAAGCACAGCAAATCAATAGTGCTGCAATCTACAGTGACAATAGTCATTCTGTGAAAGGATCAGGATCGTGTGACCTTCGGAAATTAATGTAAAGGGCAATGGTCTGTGTTCAGTTCAAACATGCTGAGATCAAATGATAATCGGGTTGTAATTATTTTTTTTTTATTATAGGAGTGCAATCATTTCTGTGTTCCGCATGTCCATATACATATTAATTAAACCCATGGACACATTTGTATTGACAGCTTAAATATACAAGGTTTTTTTTTTTTTACATGCATGCCAGACATGTGTAAAGAAAATATTTTAATATCTACAGTTTTCCCTAAGAGCAAACTGGTGCTGGTGATTCTTGTGCATTTGTTTATGAGACTGTAGCTAGCTGGGAGCTAAATAACAAAATAAGTTTACATTTTTTGGTTGCCTTGAGATTATTGTCCAAATAATATGTGCTTGCTTTGAGCAACGTTGCTTTATCGTTTTTGCTCTTCATTTAAAGCCAGTTAGAAATTCAAGGTTGTATAAGCAAGCTTAGTACAGTAGTTGTTGATAAAAGGACAACAACTTCAAAGACCGTGAGTAGTTGCTTTGGAGCTATGAAAGATAATTAACGGTCTTTCCCAGCAATTTAAGTTTTTATTTATATATTTTTTCTTCAGCTTAAAAAAATCAGATTAAACACTGGTTAACATACACTCACCATCCACTTCATTAGTTACACCTTTGTAGTGTTGGGTTGGATCCAGAACTGCCTTCAATTGAACTGGATTTTAGTCCATATTAGCATATTCACATGACACGGTCGCTGCAGATTTGTCAGCTGCACATCCAAGATGTGAGTCTCCTGTTCCACCACATCCCAAAGGTGCCACTATTGGACTGAGATCTGGTGACTATGAAGGGTATTTGCATACAGGAAGGTCATGTCATGTCAAGAAACAAGTTTGAGCTTTGTGACGTGGTGTCTTATCCTGCTGGAAACAGTCATGAGAAGATGTCACATAAAGGGGTGTACGATATTCATGTAGACTGTGGTGGGTCTAAGGTGCACTAAGTTTGCCAAGAAATTGTCCCCACACACTACACCAGCAGCAACCTGATTCAAAGGAAGGTGAATTTAGATTCGAATTCTGACTCTACCATCTGATTGCTTCAGCACAAATCAAGACTCGTCAGAACAGGCAACATCTTTCCATTTTTAAGTTTATTTATTTATTTTGTCTAGTTTTGTCAGTACTGTGGTCTTAGTTTCCTGCTCTTAGTTGACAGGAGTAGTACCCGGTGTGGTCTTCTGCCAATGTAGTGAAACTGCTTCAAGGTTTGACATGCTGTACATTCAGAGATGCTCTTCTGCATAACTTGGTTTTAACAATATTGTAACAAGTGCGTTACTGTTGCCTTCCTATCAGCTCAAAGCAGTCCAGCCATTTTTCTCTGACCTTTGGCATTGACCTTTTTCAGACCATTCTCTGAAAACTCTAAATATGGTTGTATTGGAAAATCACAGCAGGTCAGCAGTTTCTAAAATACTCGGAATTTGTGTTAATGTGCATTGGAATAGGTGTACTTAACAATGAGGCCAGTGAGTGTAGTTATTTTTTCAACAAAATGTATACTAGGTTTTGGTTCTAACAGTGCAGTAAACTTAGATGCAGTGTTTAATCTATTTATTAGATAAATCTAAGATCCTGGTATCTTCTAAACCACCGTTATGGGATTTTGATCCCATGACAACTGGAAAAGCTGAATTAGAATATATGAACATATGGTAAAGGTCCGTGCTTGGTAGTATTAAACCATGAATTTGAATATTGGTATATCAAAAGTTTATGAAATGTGTTACTGCAGTTTTAAAGCCTTCATCCATGAGGGCAAAGGAGAAGAAGAGGAGCCTATCTCTGAATCTGGCTCTTTATTAAAATGCACTGACCAATCTGAATTCCCCATTTGTCTTGCAAATGAGATGATGACTTATGGAGGCAACATGAATGGCTTTGATGAAGCCTCCTTTTTAATGCAGTCAAGTGGGTTGGAGGGAGGCGCGTGTGCCTGTGTGTGTGTGTCTGCGTGGATCCCATTGCCAGCTGGCACAGCGTTATTTCAGCAGCTCTCCTCATCTTGCTGGAAACTATATTTGTGTGTGCATGTGTGTGTTTAAGCATAGGCCAGTAATGCATCCCAGTGTCCCTTGAATTTACTCAGTGAACCCCTTTAAACACAGCTGTACTAGGTTTATCTTAAGCCTGTGGGGATACAGGGATCACCCCTTGGTGGTATACTGTTCCCGGGGGTCTTCCCCCTTTTCCTTTTAAAAATACCATACGCATCCATATAAACTGTATCACCAACAAAGTAGGCATTCATCACTCTTCTGCTACAGCACATCCCTGAATACTTCAGCCTGCTAAATCACACATATTGTAAAATGTGTATATATGTGCTTTATGGTCAATTTACAAGTCATTTCTATTCCAAAGATGATGTTATTTATGAGCTGCCAGTGACATTGCCAGATTTACTGTGTCCGTCTTCATAAAAGTGTCTGCCCATTCCCTTCACTTTCTCAAAGCCCTTTTTCCCGTCCTGGTTTAAATCACACTGAAACAGTGGATATGTCAGCCTCATCCATGATATCTCAATTTTGTAGGAAATCTATTAGTGCGTCTCTGACCTAATGAAGTTTTATGTGTCTTATGGACGCAATGAATGACACTGATATCCCACTGATTTGGATTGTAAATAGGTTTTCAATTTTCTGTCTGTATCAAGAGTTACTGGATAGTAAATTATATTGAAGCTGACATTTCTGTGTGTGTTTGTGTGAGTGCATGTGCATGAGCCAGTGCGTGGGTGTGGACGGACGCGTGTTTTGAATATGTCAGTCATATAATTAGTTAGTTTGCATATTGATGACTTTCTACTTTTGGTGTAAATGTGTGCGCTAGTTTGTTTCAGTTTTTATTCCATCATGTCATTTGTGTGAGTACGTGTGTGTTTATTCATCCATGTACCTTCAGCCTCCCCATCAAGCTAGCAGCTGCCTGTCTGTCTGTCCATATAGCTGTGTGCATATGTGTGTGTGAGTCTGTGCACACTCCAGGGCCAGGTGAATCAATGTTAAGCCAGCGATTTCTCCGGAGAGTCAAGCTCATGTCCATGGAGATCCAGACAAAGCCACCCTGACCGTGCTTCTTTTTGTCCCCCCAGAATTAAACTCTTCCGCTGGGATGTGCACTGCAGATGGTCAGGCGGATGGAAACCAGGGACACATTATATGCATGCAAAGTGCCACAACAACAAAAAACAGTGATAAAATAAAGGGTGGCTCCTGGGGACTTTGCAGTTTTTCTGTTAACGCCACAATTTAGTATGCCTTTATATCCATACTAGTTTTACCCTTGCAACTATACCTAATTGTACTTTGACAAGTATTATAGAAAGTATAAAACTGAGACCTTTTTACATTAAAAAAAAAAAATGGAATATGATCTGAGATTTTGTTGATTTGTCTATTACAAACGTGACTGTTTGGTTATAGCATTGCTCATAAGATCTAACCTTTTTTCCTTCCTTATTTGTATGATGTCCATTTCTTTCTTTCTGCATCATACCTACCTTACAAAAGATGCACACCACAGTAAGTTAATTGAAAACCTCTGGTTCTCTTCAAAAAGAGCACCAGAGGTATATACATTTTTTCACACCCAAGAAGCACTTCCAGCATCTTTTCAACTGTCATTAATTGAAAACCTGTTTAAATGTTCTGCAAGTGTGAGAGGAGGTTTGAGATCCAAGTTTGTAGTCCGAACACAATTTAAATTTAATTTAAGCAGTCTTTTTTTTTTTTTTTTTTGCTCAAAATATATACTTAAGATGAGTGTCAAGGATGTTTCTGTCTGGTAATTTTCTGATTGGGCATTTGACTTATTTGGTTGAGCAACAACAAAAATATATTAAAATAGAGAGTGCATTTTGGCTACATTTGTTCTCGATCAGATCAGTCAATACTCGGTCTATAAAACAGAATGCAAACAGATACTAGAAAATTTTTCGGTACAAATATTTTTTTGCTTCCCTGCAGATTCTGCATATTCATATGCAGATGTCTGAGATTTATGATTTAAAAACCTTACAAGTAACAAACAGCTTGCAAAACATAGACTCTCACCAGCGAAACTACTGTATACAAGTTTTATAAGAACCATAGAACAGAATGAGCTATAATTAAAGGTGCAAACAGTTTTAGTTGAATGGATGGAGCAGCTAGCTAAAACTTTTGTACAATTTATTTAAACAGCTGCTCTAGTTCAGCTGGAGATATGCATATTAGGCTAAATGGATGTCAGGCAGATAAAGTGCTTAAAGTATATAGAATTAAGTGCTATATGAAAGTATGGTTAAATGTGGCTTTTACTCTAATGTGCTTTGAGTGGTCAGTAAGACAAGAAAAGCACTATAGAAATGTAAATCCATTACGATTTCCACTTTTATTCCCATTTGGCCAAAATGCAAAGTCCACCTGTCCACATACCTCTTTGTGTGGTGTTTTGCAGACAACATTGACATTTTATTGTCAACAAGGGGCGTTTTGCATCTCTTGCCTCCCCTTCAGAAACTCCTGTAACTCCTGCAAACGGCGAAACAACTCCTGATGACGCCCAACTAAATGTATCAGTGGACACACCACTATAACTACAGGCAATGGTCAGCCACAAGCGCAAAATGACCTCGCATTGGGTGTCAGACAGGCTGCTATTGGTTTAATATGTCACGCCCTTAAGTCCTTTTTCAGCCAATAAAATGATAACGGTGTTTGTGTCTTTTTCACAAGGAAAGCAGAGCTAAAAAAGAATCCAGACACTACTCAGTTCAACTGAGAACTTGTGTTTAAAGCATCGTTTTTTAGGACACAAACTTGCACAAACACAGCAGCAGTTCTGGGAATCCATTGCTGTGGTCTGTGGCTATAATGTGTCGACAGTGCCTTTCACCAGCTTGACCAGAAGCTTTCAGCGCAGTATCAGCTGGCACCATTCCACATTACACACCATTACTATTACTCCTTCCAGTTTCTCTCTTAAATGCACTCACTGTTATTTTTCTGGGTCCACATCTCCACATATTCTTTTCTTTAGATGTTTTTACTTCTAAGGATGTTTTCATGCATGAAATGAATTTATTTTGGGTCTTATAACCTGCAGCAAAACCACCTTAAAAAGCAGACATGGCCTTATGTGCAAACTACAGTCTCCAAACACAAACGCGTCACTTAAAATCATTCTGACATGTGTCTGAGTACATCATGTTAAATATTCAAAGACGGGAATGTTTCATAAGGAAATGACAGCATAAACACATCACAGAGGACGCACACAGCTTTGCTTCTTTAAACACAGGGGTGGAGAAATTGAATGAGTCACCGACCTTTCCTACAAGTCCTCCATCATGAGGCCTCTAGTAAATGTTTTTCACTGATTCTTGTGTGCCTAAAGATGCCACTGAAAGTGGGTTGAAGATGCTTTTTATCAATGTACTAATGATGACACAGGTGAACTCTGAATAAAATACATATTTGGTATTAACACAATTTACCTTTTAAACAGCACCAGTTCTGCTAGGTGCACTTGTCTACTTTTTGTGTAGTGTCTTTGAGTGCTTGAAGTTCTTCTATCTGAAATGCTTTTGTCTCTTGATGTAATCCCAGACCGACTTGATGCTGCTGCAATCGGAGCTCAGTGAAAGCCATCTGCCGTAGGACTCCCTGTTCCTCAACATGTGATATTTAAAAACCTAAACATCCAGAAATCAGCAGTGTCCTGTGTTTTAAGCATACCTAATCTAAATACAGTTTAACGCATTTTATTATATTACCATACGTCTTTAGAATTTAATCTGTATTCAGTCCTTAGATGATGATGCATGATGAGCACCAGTAATGAGATGAGGAGGGAGGAATAGGACGGGAAAACATTAAATTACCCACAAACGTTATTTTTACTGTTAATTGATTAGACACCGAGGGAGCGGATTTACATTTTGAATTGATCATTGTCAGAGAGGGAGAGCTGTTAATGGCACGATTATGCATGCGTGAATTCATGCTATAAACACGCGGTGTAATTTTCAGTCTTCTAGAAAGTGCTGCATATATGCACTGAGTGACATACCGTATCTAATTCATTCCCCACTGGAAGTTTTAAAAGCGAGGTAAACTGTAACTGAGAACTGTCACTGGATTCTATGTATTTTTGAAACAAAGCTACACATATATGGAAATTAAAAAAACATTTTGTTGCTACTGTATAACAAGAATACAAGAATGCATCGTAGATAAAACCACTGACTGACTATACAACTGGACATAGTCATCATGAGGTCACTCATTGGTTTTTAACTCCTATTTAAAGCTTTAATGCAGAAAAAAGTTGTTGTGCTATTATCAGCTAACATTAGCAAGCTTGGATAAGCTTGCAAGCTGCATGATCCAAAAACTTTATGGTTGCATTGCACACACATTAATAATTGCTAATTAAAGTTAAGTAGTATACTAGAAATTCTCAGATGAAAACTGATCCAGTGACTGCTTGTGTGGAGTGCACCTTAGAAGAGACTAGATTATTTGCATATATATATATATATATATATATATATATATATATATATATTTTTTTTTATTTTATTTTTTTTCCCCCACTCGCCCCTGCGGGCGGTCAATCCTTCAAGCTCGGGTCCTCTACCAGAGGCCTGGGAGCTTGAGGGTCCTGCGCAGTATCTTAGCTGTTCCTAGGACTGCGCTCTTCTGGACAGAGATCTCCGATGTTGTTCCAGGGATCTGCTGGAGCCACTCGCCTAGCTTAGGAGTCACTGCACCTCGTGCTCCGATTACCACTGGGACCACCGTTACCTTTACCATCCACATCTTTTCAGCTCTTCTCTGA
>VUQR01035033.1:49814-60669 GCA_015108515.1 Hemichromis elongatus | reverse complement strand
CGATGGGAAGGAAAAACTCCCTTTTAACAGGAAGAAACCTCCAGCAGAACCAGGCTCAGGGAGGGGCGGCCATCTGCTGCGACCGGTTGGGGTGAGAGAAGAAAAGCACATGCACTAAACAAAATTAGACAACAGAAGGTTGGAAAAACATCGCCTGGTCTAATGAGTCAAAGATATTCACCCCAGTGACCTGGTAGAGGTCAGAGTTTGCTGTAAACGCCATGAAAACATGTATCCATCCTGGCTCATATCAAGTTCAAGCTGTTGCTGGAGGTGTATTGGTGTGGGGAATATTTTCTTAGCAAACTTTGGGCACCACAGCCTACCTGAGTATTCTCGCGGACCACGTCCAGCCCATTATTACCACAGTTTACACAGCTTCTGGTGCCTGCCTATAAACCTCAAATATCATCAAACTGCTTTGTTGAACAAGAAAATGAGTTCAGTATACTGAAACAGCAATATGGACCAGTCTATCTGAGGAATATTTTCCGCAAGTTGTTGACAGAGAGTGTAAATTGTGTAGTAAATGTAGAAAGTTTCACAATGAGCAGAATGATTGCAGAGAAGGACTATTAACCATTTCAACAACCCTTGTTGGCTCAGAATAAAGTGCCTGAGGTAATGTAAGACAACACTATAAACCTGGTTATGATAACAGAATCCTGAATCCATACTGCAATAAATAATATGCGATTTGCTGCAGGAGGTAGCAGGATAAGAAGAGGTGAGAGGAAGAATCTGTGCAATACCTGGGAACTTGTTGACCTGCCCTGAGACGATATTTTCATTGTCATGAAAGGAAACGCCGTGCCAGTAGATATCACAGGCTGTTCGCCTTCCTAAAGGAAACTGAGGGAGAAAAAAAAGCAAGAAAGAACCATAAAACGGATGACATAACAGAGGCCTGAAAACATACAGAATGATGAGAACGGTTCAACTTGTGTTTGCAAACAAGAATGAAGCTAATCTGTTAGGACTACTCAGGACATTAGGAAGGTGTTTTGTCCTCGCAGTGAACTGAGAAAATGGGGATAATCTTGCCCAAAGATGGCAGGTAAGTGCGTGTTATGTTGTGAAGAGCTGGGAAAGAAGAGGAGATCTGATACTATAAAGAGGATTTACTCAGCTAGGAAATCCTGCTGGCACAGGGAACACAGTTTTGTCCTTTACACCTCATCTGCTCACTCACGCACACACTCTAAACCACACAGAAGACACCCAGCAGAGGTGTGGCCAACTGATCCAAGTATTGATAATAGTCGACAGTAGCCATAGTATTAGTGGTTACCATCGCTGGTATTGGATCGATACTAGCATGATAGATTGATACTATGTTTCCATCCATCTTATTTTTTTTTGGAAAATAAGAAAAAAAATCTAACATGCACTACGAAAAACGTCTAAAATCTTTTTATTGACTCGCACGCCTATTTTATTTACAGTCTACAGTACATCTAAACAGCAGAAGGTGACCCAAAATCATTTAGAGGCAGACACGTTGACTTTTCTGGTCTCCAAAGGGAAAAAAAGTTTCAAAATACATGAAGAGCTGAAAGGCGTGTTGTGTTGTATAAACTAATGACTGTACACAGTGCCTCAGTGGTGATAAAATGTGTTTAGAATTTTCAAATTGATAATAATTAATGTGACACACTGCTCTCCCCCTACATAAGCTGACTTTATAAGTTAAAAGTATCGGTATCGGTAATGGTGTCGGCGATACTGGCTGTATCCAACAATAAAAAAGTTACATTAAAGCCAGATGAACAAACAATCACTCTGAGGAAGAATTATGTGGACAATGTCTAGTTTTTCAGGCTCTACGCTCTCCGGTTTTAATGCTTGTCATACAAATTTATCTAATTAGGGAGCTATTCTCTCACCAATAATAAATGTGAATTGAAAAAATAAAGCTGTACAAAAGCTGTAGATAAACTTAAAATCTTTGAATTATCCAAGAGTCAGCTGCCATATTATCTATATAAACAATAGCATGCCTCAGCACTGAATTTGCTGCGTTCTACATTCACAAACACTAAAAGAAATAGTTTGTTGTAAAGATTCCTCACAGCTGATAAATCAAACACACATCTCAGAGCTGGCAAGTTCAAAGTATCAACACAGAGCTGGGAAGAACTGAGTCACAGAAGCTGTGACATTATTACATTATATAGGCTTTATCAGATTACAGTGGTAAGTCAGCAGCACACCAGCCTAAATTCTACTTTCTCGACCCACTCTGCTGCCTCGCTGCAAGATAAACATCTTATTAATGACTTAGCGAAAAGGGAGACACCGGTTCTAAAGGCTGCCACACAGATGCCAGGGAGTGAGGTCAAATTATTTAGAGCAGGGATCGTACCACAAAAATAGCCCTCCTTGTTCGCATTGACTGGTTAGCATGTGACATATGGGAAAAGTTAGCTTTCAGAGACACGTTTTAATGAAAAAAACAAAAACAACTTGGCTTATAGGTTACTGCAGCATCTATATTTCAAGTTGCACCCAATCTGTCATGCCTCCAGTAAGAAGCATTTATAGTTTCCAACAGAAGCTCCAAGGCAGCCTTTAAGTGTGAAGTATTTTAAAACCTATACGCATCGATTCTGAATATCAGCTCAGTCTGTCCCACGCATATGATGGCATGCACCGTCATTAGTCTAATATTCCGAAGCTGACTCTCAGGCTGGCATCCTCTCTCCCTCAAAGAGGACTAAAAGTTGATTGGATTAGAGGAGCTTTAAGGCTAATGATTTCCCACTGTTTAAGAGAATGCCATATGCTGAAAGTCAACTCACAGTGCAGATGTAGAGACGCTGCAATCTGGATGCACCTTAAAAGCCTCATTGGTCTCTAAAATGCTGAAAAACCTTATGAAATTTACTTTAACGTGTTGCTGAAACAAATTTCATAAAGTTACGTGTCTTACAACTCACTGACAGGGTGTTCATTTAATGATTGCAAAGCCAGCCTGCCGGTTTCAGTTTCAGCTCCTTCAGAGTGGTTGACAGCTACTTTCAAAATGGCACAAGATCTAAAGCACCGCCAGCTTTGTTGTTGGTTAGGGTGCAGACCAGGTGTGGTAGTGTCTAGGCTTTCTGACCGTCATTTTCTGAAAGAGCTGTGAGCGTCACTGCTCGGTTGCTGTCGATAAGGGGAGTCTTTACTTCGCTGTCTCATCGAATTGTCTTTTTTCACCTCTCATGCATAATGAAGGCCGGGTAACCTGATGGCAGGTATTAAATGCATCACATTTAAAATTAACAGATGGTGTTTACAGCTCAGATTAAGAAGAACGGGATCAAGTAGGTCGCACATAAATGTTTGAAAACTGTCAATTAGAACACATCAGCAGCCACCCGATGTAATTTCATACATAGCACCCATGTGGATTGAAATTCTCAGGCTTGTGGCAATCCTGTCTTGTAGCATCTAGATAGTTAAAGGATAACAAGTGATTATACTTTGTAGCTACCAGTTAGCCGATTTACTGATTTTGGTCCACAAAACAACTGAAAAAAGTGTCTGCCAGGCAACAAGCTGTAATAAAAGCATTAAATCTTCCATAGAAGTTAGGCTCTTCGGGCAGAACTGCGCCACTTGATGCTCGATTATTTTCCCTTTCCAAGATCTCTACAGTGGCAAAATTACAACCAGTGAACTTCAATTTCATTTTGATGAATGGGACAAAGTTACAGGGAAGTGGGTGGAGTTGGTAAACGCCTGCTCTATTAAATGTGGTGCATCTGTCTGTATCTGATTTTTAAGACAGCCATCTGTCGCAACCAGTTGGGGGGTGAGGGGAGGGAGACAGGACAAAAGACATCCAGTGAAAGACAGCAAGATACTAATGATAACTAATGATTAAATGCAGAGGGGTGTGTAAGCACAGAGTTAAAAAGGTGAGTGAACATGGAAGACCCCCAGCAGCCTAGCATAATTAAGGAAAGGTTCAGGGTCATCTAACCCAGGACCAACTACAAGCTTTATCAGAAAGGAAAGTTTTAAGCCTAATTTAAAGTGGAGAGGATGCCTGTCTCCCAAATCCAAACTGAGAGCTGGTTCCAGAGAAAAGGAGCCTGAAAGCTGAAGGCTCTGCCTCCTATTCTGCTTTTAAATATTCTACAACCACAAGTGAGCCTGCAGACCGAGAGTGAAGAACTCTATAGGGGTGATGCATTACAATAAGGTTCTCAAGACAAAACGGGGCCTGATTATTCAAGAACATGTATGTCAGGAGCAAGATTTTTAATTTGATTCTGTATTTAAGAGGGAGCCAATGAAGGGAAGCCAATAAGGAAGAAATATGTTCTCTCTTTATATTACCTGTCGGTACTCTTGCTTTAGAATTTTGGATCAACTAAAGACTTAGTAAGTTTTTAGGACAGACTAACAATAATGTGGTTGGCACTGTCGCCTCACAGCGGCTCCTGAGTTCAACTCCACCGTCTTGCTGGGGCCTTTTTGTGTGGAGTTTGCATGCTGTCCTCGTATTTGCGCGGGTCCTCTCTGCCCCAGCTTCCTCCCACAGTCCAAAGCCATTGGAGTTGAGTTAACTGATGATTCTAAATCGCCCAAAGGTGTGAATATGAGACTGAATGGCTGTCTGTCTCTCTGTGTCGGCCCTGTGACAGGATGTACCCTGCCTCTCACCCTATGACACCTGAGATCAGCTCCAGCCCCCCCACAACCTTGAATTGAATTACATTAGTCCAGCCTAGAAGTAAAAAACATGCATGAACTCATTTTTCAGCATCACTCTACACAGGATGTTTGTAATTTTAGCGATATTGCGCAAATATTTGTCTAATATGCACAATGAAATGCTTCTGATACAAATGTTGTTAATTAGGGGGCTATTCTCTCACCAATAACGAATGTGAATTATAAAATAAAGCTGTACAAAAGCTCATCTGCCATATTATCTATATAAACAACAGAAAGCCTCAGCACTGAATGTGCTCCCCACCGTCTGCGTTCTACATTCAGAAGCACTCAAAAGAAATAGTTTGATGAAATGCAAACCCTGGTCTAAAACAACTCTCCGCTACCCACATCATGAGATCTCTGATGTTTATCTTGTGCTTCTGTAACAGTTTTATGGTGCCGATTATAATCATAAATAGAAGTATAAATTCTAGCCAAATTACGGAATACCATCTTTGTAGTTCCTGATACAGTGAGTGCCTCCAGGAGTACATTCTGCCACGATGACACACACACACACACAAGCAGGGAGACATGACTCAGAAAGGGTAAAAACAACACAAGCTTTGTTGTGGCCGCTGGTAAAAAAAAAAAAAAAAATCACATGACATTTCTTTTTCTTTTAAAGTGCATTTAGCAGTAAGAAAATATTTAGGAATTTACTCAATCCTACATCAGTTCTGTCTGTTTCTGTTAGACTGCCGTGGTTTCATCCGTTTTCTCATGTTTTTTAACAACTTCAAACACTCCTACACAGATTCAGTCCATCGTCTGAATATATATAGGTTTTATGATTTGTATTTATTCATAGAGCTACACCCTTTAATATCATGGCAGAGCTGGAAAAGTCAAGAGAAGACTGTCTACTACGCTACGGTAATGGTTATAAGCAGCAGTTATAGGATTTTTTGGGACAGCTATTAAACACAGAGTTAAATAAACTATTCTAACTTGTAGTGATTCAGCACAAAGGGAAAACAAGAAGCCTCAGTTCAAGGATCCACCAGTCACACCAGTCCTGAAACAGCTAAGAGGTGACTAGAGATACCAGGTGGTGGATTATAGTAGAGCTAAATACTTCAGACACGGTTCTCGTTGGCTCGTCCTTACACAACAGTAAGAAAGCAGTGGTTACACATTCACAGTATCCTGAACGAAGCTGATGTTTGGCCTTCCCTCTGGATGTTTCCATGAACTGGTGCTTGGCTACACTGGTTGTCCTGTTACCACAAGAGTAAAACCTACACAGCACATGGGTACAGACACCATAAGAAGACAGCCCATTTGTAACACACCTCTTTCCACTTTAGCTGCTTGATGCTTATCTTCAGTGCCTCCAAAGAGGTTTTGGCTTTTGAAGTGTCTACCGTCACAGGTCTCCTCTTCTTTGCAAGTTTAAACCTCTCCTCTCTGCATATATCTTCGATGTTTTTGGATGTGTGGATAGTGACATAGTTGCCATTGGACTCAGACTTCCGCTGCAGTATCTTTCCAGTTCCCTTGACTTGAAGCGTCCGCTCATACCCCAGTCGGTTTAAGTTTTTCTCAGAGAAAACTACAGAGCCTTGCGATGCCACATCAGGAATGTGTCTCTTGTCATCTCTGCCCGGCTTACTGCGACTTTTACCTGTTTGTTTGCTGGGAAGAGAGGTGCCGGATGCATCTGTGCCAGTGGGATGATCTGGTGAGACAGAGGCAGAAGGACAGGAGCCCGGCACCTGTTCTTCCGTATCCACTCCCTCCTTCTCTGCATCTTCGCCAAACGATTTCATTTGCTCGACTTGAACCTTGACATACTGATCACTCATTATGCGAACTGCGATGTGTGACGCCTCTGGCCAGGGCACCGCTGTGCCACAGGGTGCAGTAATCCGACGCCGGCGAGCTAACGGTGTTCAGAGACGATGAAGTACGCATCGCTGGCTTAAACGGCCAATTAACCAATGAAAGCCATTTCTCTGCGGTCAGCTCGCTTACCAAAGGGAGCAATGGGATGTCCTCAGACTTACACGTTACTGAGCAAGATATCTCAGATTGACAGCTAACGTCGTTAGCCGGCTGGTCACAATATTTAGCTACCAGCTTCGAGCAGCTAGCGGTTCTCATGAGCTGGCAGCTAGAGGCAGGCGGCACTTGTAGCAGCCAGCACTGCTAGCTCCTTAACGGGAGCTAAACCCGACTTTTAGCCTGTCAAACTTCTTTCAGCTAATGCATGGCTCGGTATACGGCTAGAGACACTAACCCTTCAACTCATGACAGACTTTATCTTACCAGCAGAGATATCTACTTAGCTTAGCAGTGCCCAGCGTTACGACGGTGCCCACAGTCCACTGGTCTACGGTATGTGTGTGTGTGTTGTCCTCTCTGTGTTGTTAAGCAACAGAAGCCAGTACAGCCCGTCGCTGAACCCAGCTGATGCTGCCTTTGGGGTTCCTCGGAAATATCTGTATTCCAAGAACGGAGCAATTTCGTGGTTCATCGACGTATTATTTGGTCAAATAAGAAACGATCGTTTATTCCACACCAATTGGTTTACAACCTGTAGCTTTATTTACGGTGTGTGTGTGTTTAATAATTGATTAATTAAATTTGCTGATTTGGAAAACCAGGGGAAAATGCTCTGACAAAGAAAGCCTTAACTCCATTCATAGCGAGGGTAATCTGTGCACTTGGAAGCAGGTGCCTTTCCCGTGCACCTCTCTAGTCTAAATACCATGTGTAGTTGCACAGTAATGCAGTGACTGTGTGCACTGTGAATAACCTCTTTTTCAATATCAGCATCTTACATGTTGACAAGTCGTCTGGGTATTCTACAGCTCGGTCCTCTCTCTCCATGACAAGCATGAGTTTTCCCAAAACTGTATCTTTGGGAAAAAATATCACTATCTACCTCGGATAGACGCTAGTAATTCCACACCGTACGGATTAAAAAGTTTGCTGAAGTCCTTGTCCAGCTCCCCTGGCGTAGCCAGATGATATCCCAGGGTTCCCGTGTGCACATGTCGAGGACGTCATCAAATTCAGCGACGATGGTCATCTTCCGGTATCAGTGCCAGCTGGGTAAATGTCATATTTTTAATGTTAAGACGGAGTGGCTTAATGGAAGTGATTCTTGTAGGAGCTTTTCTTCAATGGCTCAGGGCACTTATGTTACTTTAACTGTATTTCAATGAATTACCGGGACATAAAACCTACGGAATTATCAGTCAAATTTACTATGAGTGAATTCCGTTGTAATTAAATAGAATTTCAATGCATTTTATTTTAAACTATTACGTAATTATCTTTAACCATACATACCTAAATGGGGCTACACTAGAATAAGGGAGTAACAGTTTTTATTTTTATTTATTTATTATTCTTACAGAAAACAAAGAAATGTTCAAACTGTAAGTAAATGTAAGTATTTTAGGAACTGCATAAAATGAATTTAAATAGTGCATAACTTTATCTATTTTATAGGAAACAAGAAGTACTTACATTGTAGGTAAATAGTGGATGAATTATTTTAAATAGTGCCTAAACTGTGGGTGTCATAATCAATCATTAAAAGGTAACATGGGCCTGCAAATTCTGATAGTATTTATTTTTTCTTGTAAGTTGGTCAGGGAGAACAGTCCTCATCACATTTATATAGGTCAAACCAAAGGACCGTTAAATAATAGAAAATCAATTACACACATACTGGCATAATGAATGTTAAATAAAGATGCTCACACTCCAGTTTACACCCCAATATTCCCCAATATAAGATATACATTTTTATTTTTTTTCTGCAAAATTAACATGAAATTGCTTGTGCAGTTCTTACATATACATGCAGTTTAATTATTTCTTTCTTTCTAAAAACCTGACTTGTTACCCTCTTATTCTAGTAAGTATTTGTAGGTAAATATAATTACATTATAATTTCAAATAATTATATGTAAGGTAGTGACTTGAATATGTCACAAGGTGTCACTGTTGCGCTACAAATATGCAGTAGATCTGCAACATTTTGATCATTTGTCCCCTACAGGACACCGTAGTTTAAGTTTGTTGTTCGCGCGGGCGCCATCTTGATACAGTGTTTACTAAGATTTACAAAGGTAAACACTGTCAGGCGCATACTGCATTTTTTTGTTTAAAAAATAAGTGTCCCACTGTGTAAAACGGCGATTTGTCACCAAAGTTAAGCATATATTGTGTTTATTAAGAGGTTCATGTACTGCCTAGTGAGAGTGCGAGGAGTTTGTGTACATGTTTTAGTTTGAATGACCACATGATTACTTTTATTTAATGTTTTTTTTTTATGTTGTTGTTGGCCTTCATTATGTTTGGATCTTGACACAGTGTTTACTGTGATTTGCAAAGGGCCAGCAGCGGAGTTGGAGCGGTTGATTCCCCTGAATTTAAATAAATGGCGCAGTCCGAGCCACAAATTGACAGTGTCTGACTGGTCTCTCTGCCGGGCCCTTTGGTGGCGTTATTATAAAGTGTTACCAAACTTCTTTATACAAAGAGTAAGGATTTAAAACCCTTTTTTTCTCAGGATTCTTTAAGTGCCATGTCCCTGCCTAAACATACACTAGTGTAATATAATAATTTCAAAAGGCCTCAGTCATGTTTTGGGATATATGGGTCACTTTCTTTGCTTTAATTCTTGTTTGCTGACCTTTGCAGAGCAAACCTTCACAAGGATAAAAAAAAAAAAAAACGGACAGAATTTCCAAGACCATCTTCAGAGGAGTTTCCTCATTCAGTGCAGCCTCTGCATCCCTCGTGTCATCATCCCCCAGGGAAAATACCGAGACTTAAGTAGATAGTCCCAGCCATTGTGAGAGCTTGTGCCCAAGTACTAAAGAATATCAGCTCCACTCTAGAAAGCAGATTCGAATAGCAACAGAAAGAAGTCCCTTTCAAATGGAGACAGAACTATTGCTGCCATCTGGTTTGCCAATAATCCCTCGTCCCTCCTCTCCGTTAGAAGCCTTCAAAGCAAGATCAGGGACAGAAATCAACCAAAGAGTATATCTGCTCTCTGGCTGATTGTCATTACGATAATAAAGACACAGATAGCTCACCAGCTGACCAGTTAGTACTGACCCCAAGGATCTGGGGTCAAAAATACAAAACTCAAAAGCAAAGCCCGGACCATCTGTGATGTGTGTTCCTTACAGACCTAAAGGAGGGTCTATAGTAGATCCAGAACTAGAGCCAAAGAGAGGCAGGGCCTTTGACAAATAGGATCACTGTTGCAGAGTGCCTTGCTTTTTAGCAGAAGGAGCAATATGCTGGAGGGCCTAAATGTCTGGAACAATCCTGAGTTGTTACTCGTCAGTCAGTCCCCTGAGGAGCATCCATACTCTCGGGTTGAGGTGTCTTTACCAAGAGTGACTGACTTGACTTCAGTGTGGCAACTTACACAGCCTTACCTTGTATATTAAATATGATGCATTCAGTGATGCAGGTGTTTACATCCTCCTTCCTTCAACTGCATTTCTGTGTCGTATCATACAATTTTGTCTTTTTATGCAAGTCATCCTTCAACTTTTTCTGAATTATTTCCCTGTGTGTAAAAATGTTTACAATTTAGACTTCACCTGCAAAACGTGCCCATAAATGGTTTGGGAGCATCTGTCTCGTTTGACCACTTAACCTCCTTAACCAGTGCAGTAACTGTGCAAAGTAATGTGTAACACTCTGATCTTCTAGAAAGCTGCAGATCATCTGGTGTGCAACGCATCATCAAAAAATGTTCAGTAGCTTTCTGTGATGTTGAAGCGGTCACACCTTACTTTCATCTTTGCTGTGAACACCATTAACATTTCGCATGCGTGGCACTGTTTATCATACACTGCTCAAAAAAATCAAAGGAGCATTTTTTTAATCAGAGTGTAGCATCAAGTCAATTAAACTTGTGTTATTGGTAGTATCTGAGGTCGCACAGGTAGTCCAACTCCTCCAGGATGTCAAATTGATATATTATGAGAAAGTTTATTTTGGCTCCCAGCACACTCCCAAAAACATGGAGGAGATTCCAAGAGACACGCAGCTACTGGTTGCTGATTGACATTTGCCATAGAATACCAGAATTATCAGGTCTACCATTAGTGTCCTGTGCTTTTTACAGATGAGAGCAGGTTTATCCTGAGCAAATGTGAAA
>VUQR01035033.1:0-49794 GCA_015108515.1 Hemichromis elongatus | reverse complement strand
CCCCACCATGAACTTAGTCGGCTGGAGAGACATCAAGGACATTGATTGAAAAACCTAAAACTGGGAAAGCCATGATACTGGGAGGCTCACTTCAGGGCAAACAATGTGAGACAACAATGAGCCTCTAGGAACATGCTATATACTGTCTTAAAGAAGAAGCTCTCTCAACGTCACAGACAACTCGTTGTTGCTCTGAGCGACTATTTAGGCATTATTTAAAAAAACTTTTATTTAAATGGTCACCAGGACATAAAACCTGCATGTTTAAAGTCACCAGGCAAATCTAATTTTAAAAATTCTGAAAAGTTTGCCTGCTATTCTTCTTCCAGCAGCTCTCTTTAGGGGTCTCTACAGTAGGTCGCCTACCTCCATCTCCTCTTATCCCAGCATCCTGGTCTGTCACACCAACCCTGTGCATGTTCTAATTCACTACATCCATGAACCTCCGCTGAGGTCTTCCTGTTGTCCTCATGCCTGACAGCTCCATCTTCTTCCTCCTTTGTCCATATTATCCACTCTCCCTCCTCTGCACATGTTCAAACTTCTACCACCATATTTCCTGCAGCAGAAATGCCACATAGATTTCCTTGGGTGTCTCTGACACTGTGCAGCAAGTTGGCTAACATCTGTTCTGCTTAAATGTTTCTTATAATGTTGTGAATTAGCTCCATAGAAATAAAGTTGAATTGAACTGAGCTAATAAAGTTATGTCATCGCAGCAAGTCTACAAGTCTAAAAAGAATGATTTGGAATATCTCTGTGAGAATGAGTAGAAGAAAACTCAAATCAGGTTGGCCCAAAATCCTCAAGGAAAGTGCTTTAATGCAACAGTTGTTGTGATTTGGCACTATATAATTAAAATAGATTTTAAACGGGACTGCTAGTTTATCTATATCTGCAGTGCATAACTGAACAAAGAAAACCCATATACTGCAGACCTGTTGATTTGATCTCCATTGGATGAGGTACCAATCCTCTGATGCACAGTTTCCAAACAAATACAAACAAATGCAAGTCATCCTTCAACTTTTTCTGAATTATTTCCCTGTGTGTAAAAATGTTTACAATTTAGACTTCACCTGCAAAACGTGCCCATAAATGGTTTGGGAGCATCTGTCTCGTTTGACCACTTAACCTCCTTAACCAGTGCAGTAACTGTGCAAAGTAACCTGTAACACTTTGATCTTCTAGAAAGCTGCAGATCATCTGGTGTGCAACGCATCATCAAAAAATGTTCAGTAGCTTCACTCATCTGTCTGTGATGTTGAAGCGGTCACACCTCACTTTCATCTTTGCTGTGAACACCATTAACATTTCACATGCAGGGAAAGCTACAGCACTGAGCCAGGGGCAGGTGGCACTGTTTATCATACGCTGCTCAAAAAAATCAAAGGAGCATTTTTTTAATCAGAGTGTAGCATCAAGTCAATTAAACTTGTGTTATTGGTAGTATCTGAGGTCGCACAGGTAGTCCAACTCCTCCAAATCGATATATTATGAGAAAGTTTGTGGTGGTGTCTGGTGGTGGTTTGGATGGCATATCCACAGAGGGATGCACAGACAAAGGCACCCTGACTGCCATTAGTTATTAAGATTAAAATCCCTCTCAGACCCTATGCTTGTGCCATGTGTCCTGGATCCAAATGACTGGCTTCCACACCCGCCTGACCTGAATTCATTAGAACATCTCTGGGACGTTATGTATTGGGCCATCACACGCTGCCATATTGCACTCAGGCATTGTTGAGGCTCAGTTCTTGCCTTGGGCTAGACCCTCAGGACACTATCTGCCATCTTATTAGGAGCATGCTCCGATGTTGTCAGGCATGCACACATGCACGGGTGGGTCATACAAACTACCAAGCATTTAGAGGTGCTGCAATTACATTTTTGCCAAAAGCGCTAGCCTGCCACATATTTTTTTTTCACTTTGAATTCATCTGTCAGTAGGCTGACAATTTTCATTTCTATCAAATGATCCAACATCCTTTCATTCCTAAAATGTTACCCTGTCCATATCAGTATAGATATCCATTGAGATATGATGTGTTTTCAAAGCACTCCTTTCATTTTTTTGAGCAAGTATAACTTGGTTTTAAGAAACCAAGTCTAGGTAAAAGTCCTGAGATCATAGACTTGGTACTCAGAAGACAAATGAACAAGTCAGTTAAAATGTATGTTATTACATATGCAACCATTTATGTGATCAACATGTGACATGATCAGGGACACCTAATCTCAACGATCTCTGCAGTTCAAGTGTCATCCTTTCAAAAAGATTCTACGCGCGATGACTCCCCGACTGAGATGCAAGTGGATTTATACAAAAGAAGCTGCGATAATTCTCCCGATATTTCTAGCTATATCACTTCTAATCGCACATGACCAAGGACAGATAAAAGTAATTCTATGAAACCACAAATAATCCAACGTGTTGCTTCATTTATTTTAAAAACTTCCTATTTACATCCAGAATTTTAGAAACAAAGTTACAGGCAGTGTCCTGAGAATATTATGTGCAAACAGACCCATTGGAACACAAAAGCATGATGGGGGTTATAGTAGGAGTAAAGCCTGCTTCACATTGTATATTCAGTAGTTCACAGTTTCCTGTTATTCACAGTCAGTGTAGAGTGAAAATACATGATTAAACACGACCCTCTAAAACATTTACTGCAAGCGTCATCACCAAAAGCCACCCATCTTCATATAACAATTCATTTATACTAGAGCACCCAGTTTTCAGGAGTACTGAGTGTTTGAAATCTTCTTCCACAGTAACGTCTTCAGGTTGTTGAGCACTAGTGAGTGGTGAACCTCCATTTGGCTGGCCAACCCACTGAGTGTCACACAGGTGCGCAGCTGTTTTTCCAGATCCCCACGCAGGTCTGAAGGTGCTCCGAAAAGCAGATAGTCCTGCAGCAGCACACACACTTTTGCGAGATTAGGCTGCACGACCTCGGTGTTACACTGCTTCACCAGCCGATCGCAGGTGGCCGTGCAGTCCCGCCCATACGTGCAGTCTGCATTTGTCTCACATCGCCGTCCTTTTAAAAATCCCTGCACAACAGCTTCCGATGCCACACTGCGTAGGTTGGCCATCTTGCAGTCGTACTTTGAATTGTAGCCAACGTGGTAAGGATTGGCGTCACATATTAGGAAGCTCCCGAAGGAGCCGTGGAAGACCTCTTCCACAAATTCCAGGAGGCCAATGGTGATGCGAGCTCGGCGGGGCCAAGCTGGCGCAAGCCAGTGGTTCAGGCTGGAGCTCAAGGCCTCTGGGATGAGAGACTGCAGAGAATTTGGCACCTCGAGGCTGTACAGCGAGTTGTGGCTTACACGCTCCGTCACATACAAATCTCCACAGAAGCCCAGCAGTTTAGGGGTGTGCTCCTTCTCCTGCAGCGCCACCATCAGGAGGAACTCGTTGATCTGGAGAAGAGCCCAGATAGACTTGGCCTCTGCTAGTGACACTTTGCCGTCTTGGTTGACATCAGCAAGTGTGATAACCCTGTCCACCAAGGTGCTCAAAGATGACTGTTCACCGAGGTTAACCTGCAGAAGGAGATTAATGCATGTCATAAATGTGTTATAAATAAAAAAACAAACAAACAAACAATACTTGATAATAAACTCTTGACCTGTATAAAAGCATGACATAAAAAAGATCTCTAGATCTGAGCTCATTTAAATGCACTAAAGCATAACCCATGCCTCCCAACAGGTGTGTGTAGTTTTCATTTAGGACGTGACAGTTGTTCACTGTTATATTAAAATAGTCTATCGGCCTGAAAACCTTCAGGAAACTGTGCAGCATCTCTTTAAATTCATCCATCGAGGTTCCACGTGTGGGTTTGTCAAACAGGCTCATCTCCTGTCGCAGCATGGAGTCGGGCGCTCCCTCACTTTTCACCGGATCTTCAATGCCACATTTAATTACAACAGGCCTCTCCTTCCACAGTCCATTGTATACCTACAAATATGATAATATGACTTTAGTTAGATGACGAAGAATATGTCCAAAATAGCTCAGGGAGAAATTTTTACATTTTTAAATTTTGTTATGTTTTTGTTTGAACGTGTGTCGTTCTGTCTGTAAACACGATAGCTTGAAAGGTTTTTGAATAACATAGAAACTATGACTCTAACAAGTGTGGTGTGTATTATCAACATATAGAAAGTTTAGTATGAAGATTTAAAATATGTCACTTTTGACCTCTGACTTCTCCTTTAAGGCCAGCAGAATGATCTTAAGCTCAAAGTGATAATAATACTATATAGAGCTAAAAACAAATAAACATGTGATTAAAACGCTTTTTTTCACTTGATATTTATCACAAAACATACACGTTTTGTGATTTAATGGATCATCATTTAATGGAAAAAAACAAACAAATGCAGTTCCACAAAAGGCCACTAGAGGATTACCACCAAAGCAAGTCGGTCTTTTTTAGAATTCCATGTTAAAATGCCTGAAATGCACACGAACATGGAAAAAAAACCATTTTGTCTCTATAGCTAAGTTCTAGATTCCTAATAACTATTTACCTAAAACACACATTACATTAGTCAGAATACGGCTGACGGCTAACTGAGTGGTAAATTTAGACATATGTGCCTGCAGTCACTAGCTGTCTCCTAGCCTTTATTTCAGCTAAATGGACTCATTAAACTGAACTTCTTGACAGTATTTGTGATGATGGTGTAGTGTGAAGCACTTGTGTGCTGTGTGGCTATTTGTTTTGCCTGTCTTCAGTTTTGTTTGGTTAAAGCCCGATGTTTTTCTTTTACACTTTTTTAGCTAGCAGGTACCTGTGTTTATGCTACCCATGCACAATTTGATATCATCGTGTTGATATTGTACCTACATCATCATAACCACGTCGACCCAGGATCAACATCACAATGCCGTTGTCTTAGCATTCAGTTAGCATAGCCATGTCGTTAGCTAATGTTATTGAAAAGCAGCACTAGCAAACCAACATGAGTAACCAAAACTCTGCTAACAGCAAACCTAACTTGATAATATATTTATTAAATTTATATATATTTACAAAAACACTTGAAATGCTTACCATTTTTTCTAGAACAGAGTTTTATATAAACAAGTTATTTTTCTGTTTCAACACATGACAAAGCTATAATGACATAATTAACATGATTAGACAACTGCAATATTGATCCTGGACCAACATTATTATGAGGATACAGGATCAACACCAATACAGGGATATACGATACACCTGCTACCCATACTAACCAAGATTGCCACTGTTAGCTGGTGGCTCAGCTTTACAGCCAAATATGAATGGCTTTGAAAAAAAACTGTGGCTGCAGTTATTTTTTTAGAGACAGTCTATCATCCTTTAACACCGACAGTCATATCTGATACTATAATTAGTATCAAATAAGGAAAATTATTTATTTGGTCACTACATTTGTTGCTATATGTTTTTTTCATATTCCAGTAAAAAAAAAAAAGAGGAAATCTATAACAAAATTATTGATTAAAAAACACTAGAACTGCATCCACCACTTTCTGATATACAAAAACATGATGGCATAATAAACATTTAAATTTGTGGTTTTGGGGGCTGTATGCTTAGATTCTGAAAGCATAAAAGCTTTTGCACACCAGATGTGCACTAACATGAGTTTGGAAATATATTGTTCTCTCAAAGGTTATTCTTCATTCATGTGTAAGGTGTAAGCGTTTTGTTTTACCTGATGTGTAGAGGAGGTGGACATGCAGCGCTGCAGAGTTAGCGTTCTCTGGTCACATAGTGCCTTACAAGATGAACCGGATATTATGCCTCTTCTGTAATGATCACACTGCAGAAACCAAAACAGACTTGATATATATTAATCGCAATAAACAGATTCAAGCCCCTATTTGTACATCCAGTACTTGAGGTCTCTATATTTAGCCCTCAACGTCTGTTTACTTAAAGGGAAAATATCTTTGCTAGAGGTCAGGTGAATCTAACCCCATGCTCGTTCTTGCCTTTACGTACCGCTTCGACTTTGAGAGACATGCATTTCTAACACGTGTCATTTCAGAGCTTCTGTTTTGTGTGTGTCCAGTAGCATTTTAGTATGCTTGTACTGCTCAGATTGACATGGATAGGGGGTTTAAAACTCACTCTTTACATTGTGGGCCAGATGCATCCCACTTTGATCTTAAGTGGGCTGGACCAGTGAAATGTTTGGTGTCTGTGTCTTAAACGTTAAAGTTCAATATTTCTGGTATAGATGAATGAATCAGAGAGAATGCGTGGTTTCAACAGGTATGTTTATAGAAAAGAGATGAAAGGCTCTTCAGAAGAAATATGAAGCTTCTTTTAGTTACACTGGATGGTTTCGTTTACCCTTCCCAACTTGCTTTGGCTCAGGTGGTAGGTTGGTGGTTCGATCCTTGGCTTCCCCAAATATCCTTGAACAAGATACTAACCCTAAGTTCCTCTCCGATGGGTCCATTGGAGTGTGAATGTTGGTTAGATTGCACTTGAGTATAGAAGGAAGTGCTTGTATGAGTGGGTGTGAATGGGTGAATGAGGCATGTTGTATACAGAGCTTTGAGTACTGTGGGAGAGTAGAAAAGTGCTATATAAGAATCAGTCCTTTTACCGTTTACAAACCTCCCATTTATCCAAACTTGGGACCGACACTGGGAATACAATAACTTGTGACCTCCTGAGGCTGGGTCTGTGACGCTAAATATGAAGCTGTCACTAGGAAAAATACTAGAACACACTACATACTTGGGTTCAGGTGGTTAGTTAGGCAATCTCAGCAGAATTCCTGGCTTTTCCCATCCACATACTAGAGGTGTATTGGACTGCTACATCCATTTAACAACTGCATACTGACTATGAAGTTTTGTACCTTTAAAATCAGCAGACAGACAAAAAAAAGCCCATTCAACTATGTCCTTTGAGATTTTTCATGGATATGGAATCAGAGTGTGCCAGTTGAACTCTTTCCTGGATGAAGGCTGTACTTAGGTAAAGGGGTGTGCATGAATTTCATCACAATGGAGTATTCAGTATGTCGTCACAAAGCAGCACGTGCAGTTTATTGACATCAATTGGTAAATGGTAAATGGAAATTGACTGAAGAGACACATTTCTCCAAAGTCCACAACACAGAACGTGACAGGAGGGAACTAGACATCTTTGGGTCTCACCTCAGCAGCACAAAACTAACATGGCATGAAATCATTTTCTTTATTTATGTAAATAAACAGTCACATTTGATCTGTTATGTGGTTAGTGAAACTGCATTCAAGTGAGCTAAGACAAAACAGCTAAATTGATGCTACAATTATAAGGGTGGGCAGTGGGGTTGTGTCCTGTAAGAGGACCCTGGTACGACAAGTTTAAGACATAGGCAATGCACTCGACCTCCAAACACAGACCTCACTGTTACGCTGTCTTTCCATGTACGTTTTAAAACCCATGACATTATTATTTATACTGAAAATACTTACAATGACCATGTGGCAAACGTGCCCACGGCAGAGCTCAGAGTAGGAGGCATACTGCATGTAGACGATCCAGCTGATGACGAGGATGCCCAGCCATGCCAGCAGCAGGTACTTCACTTTAATAGCTGGAAGGCGACTCTGTGGAGGTTGGTAGAAAATGAGTGCATGGCAGGAAGAAAAGAAGTGAAATTAAACCTAGGAAGTGAATGAATGAATGAAAAGCTGGTCACATGACCTTAAGATGAAAATGAGACACTCAACTACACTAATCTGAGGATCCCTTCCTGATCTTTTGCATATTTATATTTGCAGACTTGTCACATTTATATGTTTCAGATCATTAAACAATTTCTAATATTAGACAAAGACAATCTGAGGAAATACAAAATGCAGTTTTTAAATGTGGATTTCATTTTTTTGAAAGAGAAAAATAATGTCCAAGCCTCCCTGGATCTGTGCAAGCAAGCAATTACCCCTTAAACCTAATAACTGGCTGTTTCACCCTTGGAAGAAAGAAGTGCAATCAAGCGCCTGCCATAACTGGCAAGGATTCTTTCACAGCACGTCACTGTGGAGAAAATCCAAGAACTGTTTTACTTCAGCCACATTTGAGAGTCTTTGAACATGAATGGGCTGTTTGAGGTCAACGTTTCTCAATTTTGACTTTAACAAGGCAACTCCATAAACTACGTTTTCTTTTTCTTTAACCATTCACAGATGGGCTTGCTACTCTTTCAGAGACAACAAGTAGCAAGGTAGCAGGAGATAGCATAACCTAAGTGCTCTTAAACTTCAAGGTACAAACCGATGGCTGGAAATTCTCCTTCAGGATTTTCTGGTCAAGAGCATAATTTATGGTTCCATCAATTACAGAACATCATCCAAGTCCTGAAGCAGCAGAGAAGCCCCAGTCCATCACATTACCATCACCATGTTTGAGTGCCCTTCTCCTTGGAACTCACCAAAGGATGCCATTTTTGCTCAGTCTCTTTCTGATTGTTGAATCATGAACTTTGACCTTAACTGAGTTAAGTCAGGCCTGCACTTCTTTATATGTTGTTCTGTATTCTTTTGTGACCTCCTGGATGAGTCACTGATGTGCTCTTGGAGTAATTTTGGTAGGCTGGACGCAAATCCCAAAGCCTTAGAAATAGCTCTGTGACGCTTTCCTAACTGACAGATGTCAGTAAATTTGTTCCTTACCTGTTCTTGTGTTTCTTTAGATTGTAGCATCTAAATATCTTAGTATCTTTTTCCTTTATTTTTAGATCTTTTAGTCTGCTTCCCTTTGTCAGACAGGCTCTATCCACACAGGGTCGGTTTAGATAGCTTTATTTCCTTAATGAATAAAATCATCATTTAAAAACTGCATTTTGTATTTACTTGGGTCATCTTTGCCTAATATTAAAATTTGTCGGAGGATCTGAAACATTTAAGTGTGAGAAATATGCAAAAAAACAAAGAAACAAGAAACGGGCAAATACTTCTTTATAGCACCAGAAAAGGGAATAGTTTGGTAAAACTGGTACTTCTCTCTTTGCTTTTCTTAAATTACTGAATAGTTCCCACTCACTGCACTTAAACGAACATCTAAAAGAAACAAGTAAGTTAGAGGTGACCTTCCCTATTGTAGATCTAGAGATGCACCATATACAGGCCAATTGCTGGTACATTTTTGACTTATTAATAAGATGACATTTAGCAAAGCGACTGATGTTTGTGTGTTGTCACACCTCTGTCTAAATGTCCAAAATAGAAAATATAAATGTCTGGGAGAAAGGGGAGGATAAATACGAAAACAAACAACAATAAACTGGATCAGAACTAACTATGAGTTAAATTATTTTTTTTAAAATTTAAATCAGCCTAGACTTATCACTATCTGTGTATCTCAATTTACTGATTTTTGTATAATGGGCCACAAACCGCAGCTGGGAAACACCGGTTTAAATGCTTTGCAATAGAACAGCTGAGGGAAGCGCGGCATCACATGCGTCAACAAAAAAACGTAATACTACACAAAAGTGTATTACTAAGCAGAATTAGCATAAGCAGAATTTTTAATATCCAGCTTGTACTGTTATCAAAACACGCTTTTACAGTTTTGCAGACCTGTGGCTGCAAAATTGTATCTCGGCAAACAATGAATGAAAGAGCAGCCGTCACCTGACTTTAGGATAACGTAGAGATAACCAGCATAAACTGTGCTGCGCTTCTGTGTATTTTCGGGGGGGAGGGGGGGTGTTCATGCATGCATGTGAAGTGAACTGACGATTTGGTGAGTTGTCGTGCATTTTGCTGGTGGGCAGTGAGTGTGGACCCCGTTAGTCACAAAAAGACGGACATTGTGCACTCCCATAGCCTACCTGCAGGCCTTTGGATAAAGGGCAGAACAGCATCAAATGGACCAGTCTCCGCAAAGCCCTGGGCATCATGAGCGACTCTTCTTCGGAGGCAGCAGAGCGAGAAACCAGAGATTCCCATCTGATCACATTTTTGCAGCAAACCACGACACGCGTCGCATATTTACTGGTTATTGCGACGAGCTCCAGAGGTTTTCTTCTTTTTGCTTGCCTTCACCAGAGCGTGTCTCAATCCGGGTTTTCAATAGAAATCACTCAGCCGCTCAAAAAAAAAAAAAAATATGATGAACACTGTGTCCTTGAAGCTGAGCGATATTTCAGCTCCATCGGGGCCGCGGAATGACCGCCACAGCCCGGAATCAGAGAGATCCTCGGCTATGATTCCCGAATATTAGAGCAGCAGCACCTCCGTCGTCCCATCAGATCAAAGACGGCATTATTGTGACAAAGAAATGAGCGCTGCTGGAACCCGACTAGCGCACCGCCTCGGTTTCCCAGCGACTCGCTGCTGCGCATCTTTAAAGGGAGAGGCGTCAGCGCGGACCGAGATTTTATCTGCCGACGGAAAATCATAGCGGGCCTCCTTCCTTCCAACGCACGGGTAACAACTTAAAGGAATTTGTTTTGGTGCGATACCAAGTAACTACACGGGCAGCATCAGTGAGACCGATAACGGTATCAGTGCAATCAAGTAGTTCACACAATAAAACACACATTTCAGCTTTTCATGCATAAACTTTTTTTTTTTTTTTGAGAACTGAAACGTAAAAGTGTCTCTAAATCACGTTGGGTGAATGTCTGTCGTGTAAATGACATTTGCCGTGAACCATAACATGACTGGACAAAGAGTGATGCAGGTAATCTTTCCTACATGATACACAACCTTTGTGATCTTGCCTGAAGTTCAGCACTGACCACTTCACACTCACCCACTTCGATGCATGCTGACTTTTGCTTTCCTCGTTTTACAATAAATTCTATTTATTTTTACACACTTTTGCTTCTAGGGCTCCTAAATTTTATGTACCTTTGTAGTTAAGTCTTTTTGTGAGTAATTCTTTGAACTTTTAGTTTTGCTCTACTGTATTAAGCTGTATTATTTTTTAAAAAGACATTTTACAACTTTCAGGAAAATTATTTTATTTCATGTAGCTTGATTTTATTACATTTTCTGTTTCAAGCAGGTCAACGTTCACACCAGCCAAGTAGTCAAGTAAAAACTCCTCTTACGTATTTTAAGTTTGTAAATGTGAACAATCATCATTTCCTAGGGAATGCATCGACACACACAAACACTTTTAGTACTTTTTTTTTTTATCATATTATCATCAGAATGATTTGATTGTGGGAAAAGCTGATATAACAATCACTACAAATGCAGTTGCCAAAGTAATCTTTCATACGCACCACGAGGACATTACCCTGCATATGCACGTAATCAAAATAAAAAGTAAAACTGAAAAAACAATTTCTTCATCTGCTAAGTTAAAAAAAAACAAAAAACTAATGGAAGTAAGGAGCATGAAACGCTCGAACAGGAAATCAAGACATGAAGAGAGAGCTAGCTGAAGGCAGGATTCAGGTGTTGAGCGAGTGTGAGAGCACTGGTATTCACCTGTAAAGACAAATCACATGTAGAAGTTTATTTAAGTCAGTTTCAAGTTTAAACAAGCATTCCAGCACTTGTCAGGTTTCAAAAAAGCTCTGTTGTACATCGCAAAGCAAAAGTGTGTGTCTCTTTGGCAACGGGCAGCTGGAGGTTATTGGCTGTTTTCAAGTGAAATTGGCTGCAAAAAGGGTTCTGGAAAAAAAACAAAAAAACAAAAACCTCCTTGCGACTGTTTTGGTTAATTACCAAAGCAATCGATTACCACGGCCACCCGTAATTAGCGTGAAAGACACAAAGCTACACCTTACTGCAACAAGTGAAACATTTCACTAACAACTTTTACTTTGAAGGTGAGTGTTTCCTGTTTGTAGTCTGTGTTGCACTTTTCACAGTTTCCCTGCTGTTTGATGAGTAATTTGTGTTTGTGGACAAGTTGGCATCTTGCATGCAAACAAACTACTGGCAACTGAGATAACCTGCTAGCAACTAAAGCAAAATTCACCCAGCAACTATTCACAGAATACAGAATATCAGTGTGACTGAAGCCTTAGCACTGGAACTACTGAGCCTTTTTTTCCCCTGGTGCAAGTCCCTACTACTAGATTTACTAGCCCTGCGCAAATGTGCGTAAATTCCCCTGAACCTAACACCTCCTAGCACCCCGCTGAGATTTTCACAGGCCTTCAGCTCAACAAAAGCTGGAGGACGACCTGTGAACATCTCAGCAGGGGTGATTAACACCTCGGGACTTGCACCAGAAAATAAAAAAAGCCAGTAATTCTAGTAGGCGTCGGGTTGAGGGAAGTTACGCAAGTTTGCGCAGGTTTAGTAGTTCTAGTGTTAGATGATGCAAACATTTGGACTTGCGGTGCTATGATGTCACAGGGTCAAGAAGTGTTGGACAGCAATGCCTCAATAGGCAGACTGGATGAGAGCAAAAGTATAAATTCGTACCTTCCTGCAGCAAAGCCGCTGCTGCTCCACAGGTGTGTCTGAACCACCAAAGTGGAAACTTTGACATCGATGTACTGTGTTCACCTTTGAATCCAATTAACTGTAAAGACAATTAAAAATCTCACGCCAAAAACTCCCATGTAGTCCTCTTGTCATTTACAGACAATATAACAGATATTTTTTACATTCAAAATGTATTCATCATATACTAAGTAGCCACTTTATTAGATACACAGCTATAAATGTAACTGAATTTATCCATAATGAGACCACTTATGCAAAATTAAGGTTTATAAACTTTTAACAGGTAGAGTTGTTAAACTGATTTTAATAACACATCACCTTCATGGTAGATTGAGAGTAAGTATTTGGCCCGGTTCCATACCCAAAGCCCACTTAAGAGTGGATTTGAGCTATCGAGAGCCTGTTACTTTCTGCCGACTTACTGCGCAACAGAGGCACTTGAGCCAGGGTTGCGTCTCAAGGGGCAATAAAGAGTGAAATGCCATTAACAAAACCTGTTACCATTCTGTGAACGGCCTTCACTTGAGCTCAACCGTCTTCATCTGCACGGAGGTAAAGCAATGGCATCTCTTTCTCCTCATATTTATCTACATAAACAAAAATAAATAACAAAATAAGATACGCTTCATTTATTCCACATCTGCAAAATTCTTGTATCACAGCAGTTTAAAAAAATGAAAGTTAGAGACAACAAATATGAAACAACACACAATGTTTTCAAACTATTCCATTTAAAATAATAGACATTCAAATGTTTTTACATACCAATGGTTGTTTTTTGTTGGTCCATTAAAATCTGGTTTCCAACAGCTGGACGGCACATCTGCAAATAAGAAGTAACTCATTCGTTCAAATGAAATTTAGTGGTGAGATTTTTTGTTGTTGTTGTTCATTTCAGAACTTCCTCGGCTAACACATGTTAATCATTTACTGTTACTGTACAGGAAGCTTAAAAGCCTGGGGCAGTGCTGGAGCCTGACATCCTGTTTTCTCGTCTTACTACTGCATCTAATCACCACTTTTCTGCTTCACACTAACGTGATAAAAACTTATCCCGACCAGTCACCTTATGTGAACAATCGCCTCGCCTTCAAAAACGTTGACTGGAAGAACTTACACACAGAAGTGTAAAGTGGAACTTATTTAAATTAATGAATTAAAATGATAGTATTAAGCAAAGAGAGTGAGAAATATTAATGTTACCCATACATTTAGTTACACTTTTACAAGAATTGTGAGGCCAAGTCAACCATCAGCTGCGAATGAACAACCCCTACATATTGGAGAAGTTCGAATTTCAGATACTTTGACCTCAAGGTCATTTTATTTTACCCGGATTAACTTTAATTATTTCGACAAACAAAATAATGCTTACTTGGCAGAATCAAACGATGGGAATTAAGGTTTAAAGGGATAATGTGGATTGCATTTGGGATAAAGGCTGCAAGTTGTATTAGAGGAGTTTGAGCTTTCATTTCAAAGAGCATGCGAATAATAATAGACTTTAAACCGCAGTAATTATATAAGTAACACGGCTTTGAGAGGAAATAAGCTTGCCTTTCACGTCTCCAGCCAGTGTTCCAGATCAACTGGCGACACAGATTGACTGGTGTTGGTCGAACAGATGTGTGGTCGACTTGCTTTTCAGGAGCTGCTACAGACAAACCACCAAATAAACACAAAATCTTTCACCTGTGACATTTGTGAGGTGACGTCAAACACACTCCGTCAGTCTTGTTGCTGTTTACCAAAATGTATAAAAATGTTGCGAGTTTACCTGCTGACACAAACACATCTGCAACACGTTTGAATTCGTTTCATGTACAACACATTTGTAACGGAGAGCTAAGTTAGGAATATTCATGATTACTCCTGAAAAGCAAGTCCACCACACATCTGTTCGACCAACGCCAGTCAATCTGCGACGCCAGCTGATCTGGAACACACCGTCAGTCTGCATGTTTGTTAAACATGTCGGCGCACGCAAGCGTCAGCCTGAAACCTTAAAACTGCCTGTTACGGACCAGTTGGACAGACCTCGGTTAAAAACAACCGAACAACTCAAGTATATCTTAATCACGACTTCATATGCAGGCAAACGTCGACCATTATGTTAGTACAACATAAAATACAAGCTAATAAACTTTTTCCCACTCACCGTTTTGACGTGACAGCTACTTTGTCCGCTTCGTAGCCACAGAAGGTCGCTACAGGATACAACTACGGAAGCTGGGAGAAACTAAACTTACCCGACTTCGCGAACGCCACATGAAATTGGATACACTGTACAGTTGATGAGCTACAGATTAAAGACCCGAGGCTTAACATAATGTCTCGCGCTATCCATTTAATATCTATAAATTTCAGCAACACATTATTTGTTTTATTTTTAATCAGATGAACAGACATTAATTCAGGATACATGACACACTTTCAAAAACTGCTTTTAATAAATGCTCATGTGTAGTACACATAGGTTGCTTATATTACGCATCATTTGGCTGACCACCTTCTGTAGAGGTATTTTGTGGTTACGGAAACATATTTCATGGCCTAAAAACTTAGACTGCAACAGAGCAACTACAGTTGGGACAATGAGTCAGATACTTTCCTTTCAGTCTGAAACTGCAAATGATCATCACTCTCTCACTCCCGGATTTCTACAGTGAATCAGCACTTAGTTATTTCAGGGGTTTACAGCTGTGATATTCACATAAATCTGCTCCAATGTGAACTTTGAGCCATATTTTACTGACTTTTAAACCACATGTTTTCCAAGTGCAGATGTGTGATGGAAGGAGGAAGCCAAAATTTAATTTAAATTTGTAGTGTATCAACATGAGACAGGATACACTACACAGTTGATGAGCTACAGATTAAAGAATGTAGGCGTTTCAATGTCTCTTGTTTATTTAAGAGCATATTATGAGCTCTGCGAGGTGGGCGCTGTCAGACCGTAAATGAGCTCCATCTGTTTCCTTCTGTCTTTGGCACGGTTGATGGTCATCTTAAACAAACGACAATAGAGCTCGACGGCAGCTGGAGTGTCGTCGTTCCCGGGCACGGGGTACGTCACAAGGCTGGGGTTGCAGTTTGAATCCACGACGCCCACTGTGGGAATGTTCATCTTGGCTGCGTCTCTAATGCCCACGTGCTGCTGAAAGACGTTGTTGAGAGTTGAAAGGAAAATGATGAGATCCGGTAGGCGGACTCCTGGACCGTACTGGATGTTGGCATTGGTGAGGAGTCCGCCCTGCCAGTACCGCGTGTGCGCATACTCTCCACAATCCTTGGCGGTGGTCTCCACCAGATGACCGAACTGACGCCGTCTGCTGACAAACAGGATGATGCCGCCGCGATATGCTATGTGGGCGGTGAAGTTGAGGGCTAGCTGAAGGTGCTCCACAGTCTGGTCCAGATCGATAATGTCATGATCCAAACGACAACCATAGAGATACGGCTCCATGAGCCTAGAAGCACAGATTTGCAATTAAAAAAAAAAAAAAGCCACTTGCATCACTACTTGCAATGATCGACCAAGTAACCAAAACATTTTCTGCTGCTTGAGCTTTCCATTAGAAGAATTTAATGACATGAGGTTAGTTATGGAGTGGTTAAAATAAATGCCATCTGTATTAAAACAAGTTTTAACCACTTCCTCCAGTGTTCTAGGAGCTGTGGGGTATTTATGTTTGCTCTTACCACTAATAACCAGAAGTGTTACTAAACAGAAATTGCCAATTTTATAAAGAGGGGTTTAGGCATGAAGGTTTATGACACCTTGTAAACATACGGGAGTGCACCGCACTGGGAAACTGAGATAATTATCACACCAACCTGTGCCTGCAACCTTTTTTGTGACCAAGATGCACTCTGGCGTCGAACAAGTCTTTCAAGGAGAAAAGCTCAGCCACATGAAAAAAGTCAGGTTTCTCGAGTGGCTGGTTTAATATTTTTTCTGTTGAGAATAAAGAATAGGAAGAAAAATGACAAGTAGTTACATAAATGAAATTTTAGAAAAAACAAACAAGCGGTAACGCAGCTGCATTATTTAGCACACCTGCAACATCGTCAGCCCGGGGTTGAAGCAGTTCCACAGATGGTGCTGTCACGTAGTGATGTCCGCCGCAGGGGGATGCTACCGTAACAGCCCGTGAGTAACGGACCCCTAAAAGGCCTAAATATGACACAAATGTTAAAACATCGGTTGTTATCTGTCATGAAGCGAATAATGCTAGCCACTAACCTAGCGCTAAATTATTGCCACTAATTGCCACCAGAGCGCTTAGCTGTAAGCTAACATGCTAAACTGTAGCGTAGCGTACAAGAAACTCAAAACTAAACGCAGAAATAGACAACGTAAAATGTTGGATTTGTCAATATTTTCCTTGACCTATTATCAAAAATTAAAAAACCAAAAGTAAACCGTTTTCAACTACCTTTCGTTAGTGCACGCACAGCCATGCTTGCAGAACCATGGAAGGTCAGTAAACTGCGCCTGCGCAGTTCACTGAATGCCGTAAAACATACCTTTGTCGTGATGTGTTTATATAAAAAAAACTACAACACCCAATAACCCACCTTTTTTGGATCAACTTTATTGAAATAGCTGGAACGTCACAAGCAGTACCGTTCTTGTGTTATGTAGCTATAAAACGTATTCAAGAACACAAGCCAACGTTGGTTGTAAGAAGAAAATCTGTGAATATAGAACAAATGTCTGTAAATGAAGTCACTTCTACAAAACAAACAAACACAAAAAACGTGGCACCATGAGCATTAGAATGAATATATGGTGCCTCAAACAATATAACCCCATATCGAATTTACTGTGCATTAGTGAAAAATGGGAAATTCAGCAAAGATAAATGCTGAAATACTCAAGGTATTCCTGAGTTCAGGATCCATATTTAATCCAAAATTAAAATAAAATGCTCTTAATACTGTTACTAAAGTACTGAACATATAATAAAAAAAGAAAACACTTGGGTTCAAAATAGTTTTTCAACAATGCATTCAAACTCTTAACAGCAGGCAGCATCTAGGTGCATTTTTAAAGCCAGCTTTTATCCCGCTGTTTATGTGCTGAGCTTGCTGACAACGTCCAATTTCCTGCAGAAAACAAACAAACAAACAAACAAGGAAAAAGTTGTGGATGAGTTTTCTTTGCATTTGATCGTTTACTGTTGACACAAAACCATTTGGGTGCAATCACATACCCTCTTACTGGAACAAACTGAAGTTTCCTTTTGACGGGCTGCACAGCCTTGCCATGCACAGAAGAGGTAATGAGGGAAGTTTTCCCCTGCAAGCATTGCATAATAAACACTTCACACTGTGTATTTGAACTTTTTTTTTTTTTAAACAAAGAACTGAAATTATGATGTTTGCGACTGATGGAACAAACGCTGCCGTGTTTCCACATAATTGTACCTTTTTGCACTTTGCAGCCAAGTATCTCCTGTTGAACATGTTGCCTCTCTCCTCTGAGGTAAGAGCTATGCAAGGCCTGAAGGTAATGCCAGGATCAATGGCGGTGGACAAAGACCTGGTCAAGGCAGATATGCGTCAGACTACCTTTGCAGCACTCTTTAATATTCATGTAAATTATAAAATTTCAGTCAAGAGGCCTACTGTTGCTCAGATTCCAATCTTTATTACACAGATGCACTTAAAAGACACGGCAAACGTTTCTGTCATCAATAAGAGTAAAAGAAATGAGAAGAAGAAGAAAAAACAAACAAACACTTCTTACAAAATATTTACAGAAAAACTGGATATGCACAGCATGTTCAGTAATGCCTTTTTCATTTCATAAAGAAAAATAAATAGCCTTTCTTTAAACAGGAAATCCAGGAAAACTTTAACGTGACAAAAAAACAAAAAACAAGTTGCACAAAATATCAACTTTAGCAAGACAGCGGGGAGGAAATGTACGTGTGGAATCTGGAGCACGACTTTGTCCGAGATTACTATCACCACCAACTCGGCTTTAAGTTTTCTTTCATGGAAATTAATTATAGAACAGACAAAGACAAGAAGAGCGCTGCATGTGAAAAGCAAAAGGTTGGTGGTAACTTGGTTCCTGTACCCACAATATTTCTCTTAATAATAAAACAAAAAAACCCCCCAAAAAGTTATAATTGAAACATACTGGCTGTTTCTGCTTTTTGTTCAAAAGGTAGAAACTGACTGAAATGATCATCATTCAGAGCACACAGAATTAGTCTGCGGTAAGGGATTAAAAGAATAAAACAAATGGAGAGAAGGAGAAAAGGAAGGAAGGAGACTTTTTAAGGTGGTGCCGACAGTATAAAAACACGCTCTCTTGCTGCACTTGAGTGGAAAGGTTGTGAAAGGAAAGTGTCAAAAAGATCTAATGATATACAATGTGCAGAGTGCAGTACATGGTGGACAAAGTAAATCGTGTCACTGCAGACACACGATGTTTCTCATCAGTGGAACAGCTCACATTTCCTTTTGATAAACCAAAAAGCTCAAGACTTACTTTGTATTTTAGTCTAAATATATTTTTAAGGTATGGTTAATCATGACTGAAGTCTGATAGGACAATTATGCCCTTAATTTCATATTATAACTAGTGTTTGGGGCTACAACTAAAAGCTATTTTCAGTACTAACTGATCCTATTTGACACCGAAGAGGAAAAAAAAACACTTACCCTAACACACAAAGAAATTAAATGCGGTAAATAATCCTATTTTAGAAACTGAAATGATCAAAGTTTTGGCATTTTTGCTCAAAAAATTATTGTTTTGGGATTTTGTGTCACTTATGTTTTCCACCCTAACCGCTGCAGCTTTAGCAGTTTTGATTTGCTTCACACGTAAAAATAACGAATGAAAACCGTAATCTAGGCGATGATGGAAACCTGTTACAATAAATAGGAATGCAGAGTGAGATTTCAAACAATACTAAGACCATCTAGCCAATGTCTAGGTATTTTATTATTATTATTATTTTTTCACAGTTTATACAAACCTGATGAGACACAAACGCTGATCACTGACTAATGCCATCTGTGTCATTTGATTTGTACTGGCTGATCCATTTGTACATCCCTAAAATGAATGGTGGAAATTACTTTTTAACTTTAAAGTCTTAGTAAGGTAAGTAATGCAGTCAACTGTAATACCATGTTTATTTCTCTAAACTATTCAGGACTCTGGGTTTCCTACTGGAAGATGGGAAAAGATGCAGCCTCATTTTAAACATTTTGGACTCAAACCTAAATCTTTATTCTGCCAAACTGGGACAACTTTTCCTTGTCACGTTATCTTTTTTCTGTTTTTTAGCAAAAATATTTAGGAAGATGTCATTTTCTACCGCTCATTCGTTTCTGCAACAAACTGTGACTGTATTGCTTTTCAAACGATCAACGACAGATAACTTAAGAGCACATATAAAGTTTTCATTGTGGTTCCACAACTGCAAAATTGTACAAATACATAAAAAAATGTCTGTTTTATGATAAAAAAAAAAAATATTAATAAACATTCCCTTATAAATCAATGAGCCCGATCCGAATCTACATTATAATATTTAACAGGGCACCATTGGAGAAATTAGAAAATGATGACGCTGATGGTTTATAGTGGTCAAAGAAAAATACTTACAATGTGGAAAAGCCCTGCTTCTTTCCTGGATTTCCCTTGTGGCCTGATTCACAATCTGTCTCGTCTATAAACTCTTCCTCTTTTCTTCCTAGATGCACTTCTTTATTATCTATCTTCATGCCCTCGCCTTCGCTTTTTTTCTCCTTCAGCAAGTTTGCTCTCTCCTTAACCTCGCTTCTTTCCCTGCATTGAACCTGGACGTGATTTGTCCTATTAGCTTCCAGTTCCACAAACACACTCTTGTCCTTGGGCATATGCACCGTACTCTCCTTCTCCCCTTCAATGGAGCACTGGGACCTCTGGCCGGCGGGTAGTTCCTGTGTAAAGGACATCCTAGGATGCTGTCTGGCAGCAGAAAAAAAATTTAAAACAGGAGATCTGAATGTAGCATTTCCAGCTGTGTCTTTAGAGCAGGGGAATGGTGATTTACTGGTCCTTGCAGAGGACCAAACAGTAACAGGCGTTTGTAATTTGTGGTCCATTCCTCCACTCTGATGGGTCACCGAGCCACCATCGCTGATTTCAGATGACGTGATGTGGAACGGAGTCCGACTGAGAGTCCTTGCGTCGTGAGTAGGTAGTCCGAGGCTCTGGCGCCATTTGATTGCTTCTGAGTGAGAACGAGTGACGTTAGGACTCAAAATTGGTCGAGCCCTCTTCGTCTGTGAGGTGGCGTTGTGGACATCACCTTTATCAATGTTGGGTCTCCTTTGCTCAGTTCTAGCTGCCCCTGCCCCGTCTGCTGGTTCCAAAACACTGGGACTGCAGGACTGGGCTGAGGGCAGATGTGATTGTGCACCGGCCACAGAGATGTCTGGAATAACAGTCTGTGGTGTCTTTAGTCTATTATGAACTAGACTACTAATGAGAGACTTTTCAGAGAGAGGACTGATACTTTGTGTTGGAATCTCAGCCAGCTGATTTTCCTGTTTAATGTCTTTATCTTGAAATGGGCTACAGATAGTGACAGTACCATTCCTGGATATATCTCCATCTTTAATTTTGTCTGCGGTAGAAACCTTGGCCTTTTCAGCCAGAAATCTTCGGATCTCTTGCTCAATGCTGTCATCGCTGTCTACTGAGCTGCTGTCATCCTTAATCTGAGGTGCAGCTTCCGCAGTGTGCACAAACGGGATGTCTGGGCGTTCAGCCCCCTTCAGGATCTCCGTTTCACCTTCATGCAGCTCGTGCATCTTACTTTTATAAAGTTGCTTATGTTGTGAAATGCTCTTTTTCCCCAGCCCAGGCTTGTCTTTCTTGTCATTCTTAGTTTTCTGCACTTTTTTCAAAGCACTACACTTGGAAAGAGAGTCGATGTGTAACTTTTTGGTCTGAAATGCATTTCCTAACAGCGGGTCTTCATCTTTGAGGCACTTCCTTGATTTCTGCTTTAAGTCTCTCATCTTTTTTTTAGATTTCTTTTTCGTTTTCAGAAGGTCTTTTATGGCTGTGTCTAGGTCCTCATCACTGTCAAGAGAGCTGCTTTTGTCTCCACTTTGGTCTGACTTGTGTAATCCAGTGGCAGGGTGTGTTTGACTCCTCTGGGGCAATGCCAAGAGCTTTGATTCTTTTGTATGGTCAGGTAAAGGCTTAGAGGCGGTTTCTTTAATGCTGTCCTCTGTCACTGCCATGGTGGAAACACAAAGCCTTTTCTCTTTGTGTTTTCTTCGTTGCTTTAAAGACAATCTTGGTTTCTTTTCGATCTGTGGATCATTTGCTTTTACCTTCTCCATTTCATTTGTACCCTGAGCATCTTGAGTCGCAGCAGAGCTGGGTGGCTGTTTGTGCATTTGGGCCTTCTGCTCGAGAAATTTCCTGATTTCTTGCTCGATTCCGTCTTCGCTATCAATGGAGCTGTCATTGCTTTCTTCACAGGGGCAGTTTTCAGGAAGAGAAGACTGGAAGGAAGATTCAGTGGTGACACAACCGCTAAGGCCAACGCTATGATGGAAGGGCCCAGGCATGACAGTCTTTGAAATGTCCAGTATTGCCTCGGCACACATGAGCTCTGCAGTTGTATTGGCCTTTGGAGGGGCAGGGGCTGCCTGCTCCTTCAAACTCTCTACTTTAAATGACAAAAATCCATTTTCTTTACCTTTCAAGCTGTCTGACAATGTAGTTTTAGGTATAGAAACAGATGGAGTAGGCTGGAAATATTTCACTTCTTTTTCTGTCGTGCTGATCTTTTTCCTCAGCTTGTGTCTCTTGATGTTCTCTGCGCTTGTACTCGCAACATTGTGTATTGTCGACTTACTGAAGGGTTTCTGCTTGTGCAGGAATGGCTTCGGGACACTCTTCTCCTTGAGTTGTTCAAGCTGGTAGCAGCGAATAGCTTCTTCAATCCCGTCATCGCTACTCGAATCAGACTCCTCTTTGAATGCACGTGGGTCGAAAGCTTCCGCTGTGTTCAGCTGCTCCTTTTTCTCCAGCTGGTATCTCTGAATGGCCTCCTCGATGCCGTCGTCGCTACTGGAATCATTCGAGTCTTCCATCTTAACTGTGACAGGATAATTGACAGTTTTGTTGACAAGACTCACTGGTTTAGAGAGATTTCTTGCTTGCTCTTTTGAACAGTCCAAACTTTTGTTTGTGCTTTTATTCAAATCAAAGTTCTTAACTATATTTTCATTTAGAGATGCCTTGTTTTTAATATACTTTTTTATGGGTATGCCAGTGGGTACTGCTGGGGTCTCGGCTTTGAGGCTTTTTGGAAAATTGCTACCCACAATCAAGAATGCATCGCTGTTGCTGTGCTGCTTGGACACCTCGGGAATGGATGGGTTTTTTCTCTGAATTTTGGACGATGGAAGAAAAGTCGAGCACGGTTCCGCTTTGCGTTTGTGATCATCCTTTTCTTTCAGGTATTCCAGTATTGCCTCCTCGATTCCTCTGTCCACAGAATCGTCGCTATCCGAGTCACTGCTTTCACGGTTGTTTGGCAAGGAAAGGTCAGCATGCGGGTTTTCAGTGGGGCTTTTAGTTTTGGACTTGGCTCCCACATAAGAACTTGCTGCAACCTTGCAGACATGGGGATGACCCTCCTGTCCTGATAGCACATTTCCCTCGATCTCGTCGCCCATCTCGAGTGAGGACTGGGTGCTCCTAAGACTCTCTATGATCATCTGGACCTTGTCTGAGATAGGTGTGCCTCTGGTGGACAACTCTGTGTCAGAGTCATTGAAGCAAACTGGAGGGCTATAGCCTCCAGGCGGGCCACATGTTCTCCATTCTGTTTGCGTCACTGCGACAGGAGGTACATTCATCAAGTACATTCTAGTGAAGTATGGTGAGATCTTCGACCATTGGAGCGCAGCTGCCTCCGTTCAATTACATTTTTCTCTCTGTAATGAAAAATTGTCACTAAATTAATTATTATAAAGAATACAATTAGATTTCATCCAACCAAACTGCTGTTACTCGAATTTTACAGTCTGTAAGAGTTTAAAATCAGGTCCTTTATGCCCAATATTGCTATCATTTTTTTATTATAGCTGTAATACATACACACAGATTTACCTCAGATTACTTAAGCATGGCCGAACCACAATTACAATTGTAGTGCTAAAAATTACACTTTAGTTGTGTCCAAATGAACACTTAGAACAACCAGCGGCCAGTCAAGTCCACTCAAATTGTTATCATTTAAGATTCATTCAGGCTGATGACAACATGATCTGCCTGCATTCAATGTTTGGAAAGCAATTATTTGCAACAATTTTGACAATTTCTCTGAGAGTGATTGTTATAAGTCCGAGTTACATGATATACCATGTTATGACTGAGAGATTTCTAAAAAAAAAAAAAACCTAAATGTACAGCTCTGCTATCACTTCCAACATGAATGAAGACAGAAAACTAAACAGCAGTGACGTTTGTAGGGTTACTGAAGTTAGACTGGTATATAATGATGCGCTATGTGATCACTAGCGACACAGTTATGTTAGCATAATAAAACCACCGTAAAGCTGGAGGATGAACACTAACATTTTTCCACTCGATAAAAATTAACGTGAGGGTTCCCGACTGTTAGGGACAAATGCAATCGCATGGCAGGATGCTGTAAACGGACCAAACTTCAGTCTGGAGAACAACTGAGATAATCCATCCACAATACGAGGTTAGTCATTAATACACTGCAACAACATGGGAATAGAGCAGCTGTGAGGGAATTCAACATAAATGAATTAATGGTACGGAAGTGGAGGAAGTGCAGTTTTTGCCTTCCCCATATTCCAAAACGTGCTTTGTCTCTTTGCTATTACTGCTGCCCGGCATAATTTGCAGATGATGCGATGCTTTCAGCCAACACAGGCGCAGATTGATGACACCATTAACATGCGCTATCGTGGTATAGTCAAAATCTCTACCGTGGGCCAAATTTATATCGTTTCTACGGTATACTGTTTATACCGCCCACTCCTAGTTGCAGAATGTGAAAAATTCATTCAAACCTTTTTTTTTTGTATCTGGAAGGAGGTTGCTGTCCTGTTCTTACTGTGTGACTGAGCTATCAGCTTGCTCTGAATAAGAGGTAGCTTTGTCAAATACGTCTTTTGGAAGGTTTTTAAGTTGGGGCTGTATACCCCTTACCCCAAGTAATCAGCTTTTGATCTATTCTAAATGTGCAACTTTGCTGCTTTTTGTTATTTATTTATTTATTTTGACAATTCAGGTATTAAAGCTGTGGGATGGACAAAGCACACATTACGATGCTGTCACTTCGAGCTCAGATATTTTACAGATCACTTTTTCTCATCACAGCTGGAGGGTTTCTGAAAATAATTTAGTCTTACCAACAACTGCAAAGCTCTTTACAAGCAAACAAAAAGAGCCCAACAAAGCTGAGTCCAGAGCTGACCTATTAAGCCGCTGCACACTCACGTTCATCTATTTTAGCAATAAAAACCCCCCAAAACCTAAATATTAAAAAAAAAGTTTGATATTTCACCATAATATAAAACAGGCTGCAAAGATTTTATAATTTAATCAAGGCGCATCCAGCGTGTAAGTGAAATGTTGGCAGCTTATATTATATCTTATAATACTTCTGTGGCCACCACTTACTGAATTCACTTCTTCAAATTAATGGCATTAAGTTATTGTGTTTACCCAATTGCTTTATTCCCTAAATACTTTCTAATTTATTTTATTTTCAATAATGGATGAAGATTCTTTTTTTCCCCGCCTCGTATCATTATCATATTTTTTGGTAAATTCGGAGGGGAAAAATACTTGTCAAGATCTGCAGGTTGGATGTTTGTTTGGTTGATGTGATTTAAGTTTGCTTGGCTAACGTTGTCTCAGGATGGTGGTGCATGAGACAAGTTGTCTTGTCGTCATTGTATTTTAATTTATTTAATAAACTATATATATTTGGTTGGTTCCAATCTCCCCAACCACCCTGATAAGGTTAAGCTGAAGAGAATGGATGGATGGATGGGTATTTGGGGTCCCTGTATCAATACAATATCACCATGCAAAATATTGCAACATTATGCAGCAAATATTTCCATGAGATCAAAGAGCCAATGTGCTTATTAAAGCAGTAGTTCTCACCAGGTTTCATGTGCGATCCTTTTTAGCTTTTTTTTGTTTTACCTGAGATCAACTAGGTGTTCGCTCTTCTTACATCAAAGATATCTCAGTTGTTATCAATACATTTTCCTTCCTAAAATTTTTCCATTTTAAAGTTTCTGATAAAATGTGTCCTAAAAACTGAAAACAGGCAGGTGTAGCTGATGTTTGTTCTCAAATGGCTAGGAAGTGAAACTGCAGTTTCCGAAATGGCCACTTGAGGCTCGTTCCAAAAAGGAGTCCATTTTTGTAGAAGGCACAGGTTTACAGCAGAAAAAAACATATTTATGACTTTGATCAGTATAGCACTCTTTCTCCACTCTTCATGCCACATCTCTGTGACATGCACATTTATAGAACAGTCATTGGTATTAAGGCTTAAAATTAGGGTTGTGCCAAAAAGAGGATATTTCGTCCTACTGTATACTTGAGTGTATATTGTAGAGTTGACAATAAATCTACTTGACTTGAGTGACAGCTGAGTATAATTTCATCTTGTTCAAGCTTGAGTACACTAAAGGTCCCTCCAAGGAGTCAGCTGTATAATTTTTCTGGTGTGTACTTTATATTTTTAGCATTATATTTAGTGCATTAGAGCTGCACATTTCTAATTAAGCAAGGTATCTTAGGGAACTCATTTGCTCTGATAGGGTGGTTTCTGATCTGGACCCTATTGTACATGTAGTACAGGTGTAGTTACAATAAAATTTGTTGTTTGTTGTTGTTGTTGATATGTTTGCATTCTATTAAAGATGCAAACACATTTGAGAGGACAGAGTATTAAAACTGACACATCCGTCATATTCCGCAGTTATAGGATGGGACCCTGGCCCTTATATATATTGAAGGATAAACTAGGCTAAAGCCAGAGGGTGCCTTCACCATCAAGTAGGCTTCGGACCCCAACCTGCTGGAGGAGTCGCGGTGCCTTCACCCTAGCTTGCTTGCACAAAGTGGAAATCCGCCCTTCCAGATCAGTCTGCAGCTTACAGGGGGACACAGCCAGCCCCTGTTAAGCCCAACTACGAGGCTAAACTCGTAACCATCCCGATTAACACGTTTAACTCGCTGAACCCGGTAGAAGGTACAAGTAACACTACGTAACCAGAATTGGTCAGTAAAGACGCGCCACTGGAAAAAAAAAAAAGCCTACAAACCGAGCCAAATACGCCTCACGCCGTAGCCCTACGGCAACTTTGTTTCATGTATTATGTATACAAAGAAACTTTCGCCAGACATTCCAACAATCCACGAACAACATTTTCCGTGTTACACAACTAAACGTGTCGCTGTCGTTATTTTCGCTCCGGGACGGTTTCCTGGTTTCAGCAGACCAACCCCGGCTGTCCCCGTAACACTATAGCGGCGCGGAGTGCACAGCTGCCCGGCTTGCATCGTTAGGAGACTCCGCAGAGCAACCATGTTTCTTCGCACCGGCCACGGTTGTCAAAAGCCACGGCACTCGGTCCACAACCCGATAGAACGTAAGTAATGTCACAAAGCGAGTCTAAGCAGAGCAGAAATGCAACGTTAGAGGGAGAAATGAAGGAAGCGATGTGAAACATTGGGAGAGTTAAGCAGGGCTAGTCGGTGACTTAAAAGACACAAGCGGGCCTCCCGGCTGCTGCAGCCCCGGCATTTTCTCCGGCAAAGAAAGCCTTTGTACTGAGCCACAGCGTACACTCCTAGCCTCGGCTATCATCACACAAATGGAGCCACAAGACAGGCAATGTTCAAGTTTTACTCACCTGAATATGACACAAAACGAGAGTTACAGCGACAATATGCACATTGCTGCGCTGGTTTAAGACGCTCGGAAAGCCGTGGCGGAGCTATTTCTGTGTCCGTCAGCAGCTAACACCGCGCCTGAAGCTTCTCGCCGTCGAGTCCCCCTCCGCTCCGACTGCCGGGCGGACAAGCTTCCTTAAACCGGAGTCCAACCAAGCATGGACCCATTCAAATATGGTATCGGCTTTTCTCCCGGAAAATGTTTGCGCTTATATTTTATGTCTCGCTTCTATATTACACTGCTAAAACAATCGGTACGTCTAATAAAACGATGGTGTGTTTACAAGTTAAACACTTAACGTCGCTAAAGAAAATCTAAAGCATCGCAGAAGATTAATACGCCTTCAAAGTTTTATCTCCTCAGACAACTCCCACTTTATGCTCCACTCTGATATCAACTCTAGAGTTTTCAGGGTGGTGTAATGCAGCTTTTTACTTCATATTTTAGACTTTTCAATAAAACTGTAATATTTTTAGTACACTTATACTATATTTATTTTCACTTTTTACATGAAAAAATAAATGTTTATATCTGTTGATTTATGTATGTATGTATTGATTTATTGTTTTGCATATTATGTTGGAAATGCACACGTCTTTTAATTATTATTATTATTATTATTATTTTGATCTTTTGAAGAGTCACATGAACATAGACTAGTATGCATAGGTGTGAGACTAACTCATTGGAACTCTGATCTGGGATTTACCTGGAGGGAGATGTACAATTACGTTTATACAGGGGTCCTTATACAAACAAGCAAACACAAAGTGAAAAAATAGGGCTGGATACCTCTCTAAATACTGATTTAAAAATGTTTTCTGTGAAAAATTCACAGTGCGATTCTGACTTGTTTTTTGGTTTTTTTACACAAAGCTCTCCTTGTGTTTTAGATTAAATGATGGACTTTTCTCTTCAGAAGGAACACTGAAGGAAAGCAAAACTACTGGTGCTCAGCTTCTGCCCAGCTGAATCTGCAACACTTTAACCTCCAGTAGAGTGCTTAGATTTCCAGAAGGTTTGCACAATTACAAAATCACAATCATCACCTCCTTTGGGACCCACAAAGTAGAAGCTTCATACCATCTCATTACAAGAGTGCTAATGTTCTTTAATTTTAGATGGGCTGTTACAGCCTAGCTTTTGTTCCAGTCCTGATTCAAGGGTGGGAATAAAACAAACAAACAAACAAAAAAAACCCCATCACTTTTAAAGTTAACGAGTCAATTACAGCTTCTGGGCATTTGCCTCTGCAAGTAAGCACAATGTAGTGTGTTGGCCATGAGCTGTCCAAGCCCAAAACCTAAACATAATAAGGTTACAATAATTATTAACAATAGTGCTATAAATGTTCTCATTTTAGATACAGATGCCTGTACAGTTTTTACATTGCATTTACTAACATTTTCTCAAAGCTGTTGGTTATGTCACGCCTTTCATTCATATGCTTAATGATCCTGTAATTAATTCTATACCACTTTTTAGATATACACACCGGTGAAAATTACCACTTATCTGTATTTTCACATGGTTCACATGGTTAGAAGTTTTCAGATTTGCTTCCCATGACACTGTAATATAAATATATAAAAATATCTTAAACCATGGAATATAATCCAGATCCCTTCCTTCAATACTTAAATGTTGAAAACACACTTTCCTATGTATTAATATTCCACACAGCAAGGAATTATTTCTAAATATTTCCCCTTTGGCATTTTACTACTCTTCCAAGAAAGATTTGACCTTTTTACCATCTACCATTGTTTGTTTCTCTGAACTTTCCACCCAATCCTCATCTTGTGTCTTGGCTGGGACCAAGTTTTTATTACTCTCCACCAGTCATTATTGAATACTTTAAAATCAGTTTTCCTGAAGATATGGAAAATAGGTTGAAATGGGGTCAAAATCACAGAGGCGCTATTACACCGAAAGTCTAAAAAGTGCATGTTTTAATCAACATAAACACTGGTAGTTGAGTTTCTTATGATGAATACAGAATTCATTGTGTTTTGCACTGAAAGGTATACACAAAAATACTGTATTTAATGTATTTCACAGTTTTTGTATAACTGTATTTAATTTATTATAATAGATATAGATCACATACCCAAGTAAAATAACAACTAAAAGAGGGTGAAACAGTAAACACAAACTACATTGCGTTAAATGAGAGAAATACAGGAATAAAAGCAGTTGGATAAAATCAGTAGGGGTTCTCAGTAAAAGTATGTCTTCAAAAGCGATGTAAAAGATGTCACTGGCCCCATTTCCTGAGGCCATTTATTCCATAGCTGCAGGGCTCTGGCCGGAAATTCTAACTTTTAGTTTTAAGGCTCTATCCTCAGGACTCGGGCTTTGTATAGGCTCAGGTACTGTATATAGCAGAAGAAAGGCCATGAAAAAACCTTTAAAGTCAACTCTAATCTGTGGTCATTTAAGGGATTTTTCATCAAGGCAGGTGAAGCTGGACGTATCGATAATCTAACCTCAAGGAGAAGGAGACATGCAAAATGCTGCCACCATCTTTAAGAGATCTTATGAGGTGATCAGAACAAACCGAGTCTACTACTGAGTGATTACGGACAGTCATGATAAGCTTTGCCAATGTTCCCGTGATACTAATGGAAAATTGGCTGGTTATTTTTTTTTACTCCTCTTCTCTCCCCAGTCAGCTAAACTCCTCAAATACAAATGAGCACTGGTGAAAAAAGAGGCCTTTGAAAGGTGCAGGTAATAATTAATGCACTTGAACATTTGCTGCCATTAGATATATGTCAGTACGTCTCACCAGAAGACGCATTTTCATGTTAATTCAGTCAGGTATGAAAATGTGAAATCTCAGGCAGTGACTGCTCTATTGCCCTTTAAGAGTTGGAAACGTCTATGTAAAAAGAAGCACATTTTCAAAGTATTGTGTTCATTAGAGAGGCAAAGTCTTGTGGGACAATGAGAAAGTATTAGTGCAAGAAGATGTCATGCTGTAACTACACAGCTCTGAGTAAGGCGTGCATATTAAAACACTCACTTTGCATAATTTTCCTGGAAAAAGAGAATAAAAAAGAAGCCATTTGCGTGGCTCCAGCAGTAATTGGGTCTATTGTCATGGAGGCACCTAGATTGGCACAAGCAGCAGCAGCATATTGGTGTACAGCGCTGACCTTGAAATGCAGTTTGCCTGGCCGTGTGGTGGTTTCATCTGCATGCAAATGAGGAAGTGGGAAGCTAGTTCTCGATGCTCGGTTATAACTGAGCCTGAGACAACCCCTCAGTGAGAAAAGACGTCAGAGGGGTGTGCAAGTAGTTCAGACTCATTCACCTGATAATAAAACAAAGAGCCACGATGGAAAGACAAAAGAACCGCAAAACTGCCTCTTTCACTTTGCTTCTTGTTCTCTGTCTGCTCATTTTCCAAATTCCGTTTTTTAATGTGGATGTGTTGGCACGTAGCAAGTTTTCAGTGTAAAAACAGAGGTTCAGCACCATGGACAGCAACTTGCTCACTTCTTCAACCCAGCCATACCATTTCACCAAACTTGTAAAATGAAAATAAGTAAAAAAAAAAAAAGAAAGAAAGAAAAAGGATAAATATGAGTAACCAATCAGGGAATTTTCATTGTGATACCTGTTAGTTAAAAGTTTTCACTGTTCACCTGTAGTGCCTTGCCCTGAAGACTAGAGCATTTAGTTATTTGAAAAGAAGATCGTGAACTTGAGGCAAGCAAACAGAAACCAACATTTCAATTTTTTATTCATTTTTATTTCCTCTTTGTTGGCAGCTAGCCTGCTCCTTTTGCACCCTTTGCAATTAGTCATGTCTTGTTACAGACCAAAGGATTATCCACTGTGACCACGGACCAAATGGACTGAGCAACTGTGTGGTTATTTAATCTGGACTCCAAATCCATCACATTCTCAAGGTGCACTATAAAAATGAAATGAGCAGTCATCCGTTTTTGCAAATGATTAAGTGCGGGGACAGCAGTAAGTTGCTCTTGAGTGTGTCATCTCACAAATGTGAACCTGCATGCATTTCTTCCAACTTTTTCTGTGCTCATTAGTGAGTAAGCCTAAGGGGGCTTATAAAAGTTGAAATGAAACTTGAAACCCAGAGCTTGGCTGGATTATAGGGGTGAGAATAACAAGCAGAATGTATAGTATGTGTTTCCTAAAATGGAACATTTGGTGCAGTTTATATTGCACTGGTATCTCCTGTGGGTCAATACGGTGATCTCCTTTGAAAAGTCAAATTCTGCTGTCCAGAAGTCACATTTTAAATGACTGAATGCCATGAAAGTCATGACAGTCAGCTTCAATATTTAGTTGTTTAAAAATTCTGCAGACCTACTGTATGCAAAGAATGAGAAGCCCTCTTGAGGATAGCTCATAGTTAACAGAAATAATTGTTTCAGGCATGAACTGCTATCAAGGCACTGATTAATAAAAAAAAAAGAAAAGAAGAAAAAGTCTTGAGCCATGCTTCATTTCTTTATATTTTGCCAGGAAAATAGGACATCAGTGCAGTGACTTGTTCAAGCATGCAAACATCGATAGAAATAAAGTACACAAGGCAAAAAGTTTGTATAATTCTAATGAGCTTGAAAGCTGATATTTGCTATGAGCACCTTTATTCTTCATCACAGGCTAAACTCTCTCAGGCAGGTTTTCTTGTAAATTCTTTAAGTAGCATTCAGGAATAGTTTTCCAGTTTTCTTGAATGACATTTCAAAGCCCGTCTTTGGATGGTGGCCGCTTTTTGTTCTATTTTTTATCAAGATCATCCAACACCGCTTGAATAATGTTGGGATCTGGGGTGGGCAGTCCATGACTGATGGTGTTCCACTGGGTGTTTTTCAATCCAGGTAAGATTTTTCTGCATTGGCAGTGCATTTGAGATCATTGTCATGCTGAATAATTAAGCCGTTGCCAATCAGAATGTTTTGGTGGATCAAAATCTCACCGTACTTTTGTCTATTTACAATTCCACCAATTTTGACAAGATTTCCAACAGCACGGTCTGTAAAACAGTCCCAAACCACGACAGAGCTTCTATCGCGATTTACAGATGGCTTTAGACACTCACTCTTTCACCAAAAATCTCTCCAAAAGATTTGTTTCCAATCATTAACAGAAACTCCAAAAGCAGTCTAAATAACACTATTTTCATCTTCAGCTACTTGCAAATCACTAATTATACACAAATTTTGCTTATCCTTTACTGTTACAGCTTTATGTTAAAGCATGTTTGATCCAATTACCACCAGATGGCAGTGTGGACCTGTGTAAAAGTTCCCCTATCCTCTATGATTTGTGCTTATTTACAGAGTAAATAATTACCGTTTTAGAGATGCATGACCTAAGGAAAGATAAGATAAAACTGTCAAAAAGAGAGAGAAATAAAAAAATAAATCTAGACTATAATGTATTTAACCCAAATGTTTCTTACTGTACCATGCAGTGTTTCAGAGAGTATCTATCATAAGGACTAATGATGCAATTTCCTCCCATTTCTTGCACACACACACACACACACACACACACACACACACACACACACACACACACACAAAGATCCAATTTATATAAAAGAGGGCATGGGCATAAAACACAGTATCCTGAATTAAATGATAAAAAAGAAACATATTCTTTATGTTACATAAAGCGGATTTCAGAATTGAAATGTATTCGTGTAACTCAAAACGTTTCCATTTGACTTGGAACCCTCAATGCAAATGTTTAGCTTTTAACAGCACTCAGAACCCATGCCGTGTTAAACCTACAGGTGGCAGCAGAGAGCCACTGTGGGCACTTCTATTTGTACCACTGGAACGAGCGAAAAGGTAGTACTGTAATAGGATTAATTATAATTTAAAGTTCAATTTTAATTTGTCTCTTCTCATTCTGAATCATCTCCTTAGAGGAGCTTGACAGCCTGAATGGATGGTTGATGTTTAACAGGCTAGAATTAATCTGATCTAGAGCTTGAAATGCCACTTGGCAGGGCCATTATTTTTTTCCTAATGTAGCTGTCAAGTAGCAGAAGTGCACATGTCTTGCTGACATGTGAATTCAGAGTCTGACAAATGGAGAGTGTACAAGTTCAAAACATTGTCACTAGCTTACCTAGGTAAGGTTAAGGGGTTCAGGGTGCCGGAAATACAAGTCATGATATTAGCAAAATGGACTAGGCAGTATCAATCAAATTCTTTTTTTAATCACTGTGCAAGTCATTGCAAGCAAGACCAATAATGGTACTATTTTCAATAGAAAGAATATGTGAATATAAATACATTTATAGTATATGTGTATATAAATATTTGCTCATGTTGAGAGATAATCTTGTTTTCCACTCATATTATTTAGTAATCGAATTGTCTGTGGAAGAAAGCCAAGAATTCAGTTTGTTTTGCAAGCTGGAGATTTCCTCCTCCTGCAGGAGTCATCACAAACTCATTATGGGTAATCAATGAGGGCACACAATTTACTAGGAACTGTTCTCACAATCTTTAATATTTCCCCATAAATTTTGAATGCGTGCAAAAATTCTTTGTGGCTTGTTTTATAAAATGTTAAAGGTATTCTTCTTTTAACCTCATAGGTGCAGAAACACAAGATCTAATGCATCTTTATAATATCAGTAACATCTCAGCGAACCTCCAAATTCGCTACAGTTTCCAAATATTCATAAGCTTTCACACCCTCAACGGAACGAGGAGACACAGGAAAAGAAAAAAGAGAGCGCTGGAGCCCGACACAGCGATACTTCACAGAGATGGGAAGCTTAGGAGTTTGGTAAGGAGAGGTTTTACATTGAGATGTAAAAAAGGCTTGAAGACGGTGTTCAGAGAGAAAGCCAAGACCCCAGCTGTGCTCCTGCTCCCACTCAGCACACATGTATGCACATATGCAACTCCACCCACACACAAAAAGAGTGGGCCAGTGCTGTGTTTGTGTTTGAAGCAGCAGATTTTTGCCAACCAGATCCATCCGCAATGGTTCTTACAATATCCTAAAAGTGTTGAAATAGCAAAGATGTGAAATTCAATCTAAGTGGAGAAAAAAACCCCAAAGTATTTTCACAAATTTGTAATAGGGACAATTTAAACTGGAAAACATTGTGACTGTCAAATAAAACAGGTCAAACTAAATGATTAAATTGATATTCTTTCAGTTAAGGTGAGGCACCTCATCAGTGCTTTTCAACACACAGTAAATTACATATTCAAGCAAATATAAAAATTTAATATATTTTTTTGGTTGAACGTGGAATTTATACAGTTTTCAAAGGTTTTAATAATAATGTTTCCATGCAGCTTACTTTCCCCTGGATGTATCTGTCTCCATGGTGAATGTAAAGCCTCTCAGGAACAAAACAATGCATTAGCAACTCAGGTTTTGACATGCACAATGACTCGCTGGTTCTTTGATCTCTGACATCCTATTCATGTGAATGCTTCCAAACACTCACAGCAGGTGTGAAGCATGATGGGAAAGGGGATGTATCATGTTTTGGATAAAAAGGCAAACTGCCTCAAAGAATTTAGAAGGCAATTTTTTTTTTAACCATTTGCAGATAGTATTTTGAGTTATTTTCTATGGTAACAGCAGATGCATGAGTACAAAAAATTCCATCATAATCAAGGAGATAAATCTGATTAATTCAGCTCTGGGTTTGTGCCATGTTTAATTTGTTCTTGTATCCCACTCAGTGGAGACTAGTGTTTGTCAGCATGTTTGCTATTGACCAACAAATGAACATGAGCAGTATCTCATTGCGTTCGTCTCTTCTGCTCTTGCAGCCTTTTCAGGTATTCAGTGCTGTACCCATATTTGATGTGATAAGTTTATGTCCTGTTATTTTTTTTTTTTTCACAGTCGTTGGATCGTGATGATTTGCAATGTAATTAGAGGCCATGCTCCATAACCACGCTGATGATCCAGTAAAATAGTGAGTTTTTCTGGCAGATTCTATAGATTTTAATTTATTTAATTTATATATTTTAATATTTGTACATTTATTTTACATATTTAAATGATAAAATATTAGTCACTCTTGCAGTTTTGGTTAGAAGTTTAAATAAACTCATCATGCGCATGACGTGAAACACCAGTGTGACTGAGAGGCGGCCGACCGAGGAAGAAGCTCAAAAATTGAAGTTTGACTCAAAATTTAAGATGCCTGCACCGACAAGCCAAATGTATTTTAGGAGAAAAGTTTCATCTTTAGTCAAGACAAAGATGGAAAGATTGAACAATTTGGTTACAAGATGTTTGTTTGGTCGGGGAAAAGGTGAGACTTTCTTTGTCTAACAAGCATGGCAGTGGTAGCGTCATACTCTTGGAGTGTTCTGCTGGCACACTGCTTAAAGTAGATATAATAATAAAGAGAAACTACCACCAAATTCTTCAACTTCACCTCAAAATCAACAGCTAGATTGTTAAAACCTGACTGTGAATTGTATTCCAAGGACAATTGTTCCAAACCCAAATCAGAACTGATTTAATAGCAGGCTAACTGCTTTTAAAATAGACTTCTAAAATCTTGATCTCAACACTGCTGAAAATTTGGGGACTATCCTTAAAAGCATTTTTTTGCCAGAACACCAACAAATTTAAACAAACTAATTTCTGCCAGGAAGAATGATCATATATCCAACTATATTTATCCTAGAAGCTCACTGATGGCTACCAATAGGGGTGCAGTTTGCTGAAGAGCATTTAACTAAATATTAGTAGGAGTGTAGATATTTGAGCCTTTATGTACAAATGGTTGCTGGTAGTTTCTGTGAAATTAGTTGCTTTTTTCATGTAGGCCTATAGAGCAGTCAGTGATTGTGAAGTGAAATCATAGTGTGCATTTTGCAACTGGTTGGTCAGTAGTTGCTAGAAGTTTCTTGCAATCACTAACATCGCAAAGAGGTTAAGTGGCACCTTGCTATTGCTTTGATTGCTCGCAGGTTGAATTTGGCAAGAGAAGAGAGACAAGAAATTTTTTTTTTGTAAATAAACACCAAAAATGTCTGCAAACAGAACCAGATAAGTGAAACTGGTGAACACCCAAAGACATCTGATTCTTGGTTGGTTACGTTACAGCATTATACCAGAATACAGAATATGTTATGACTATTTTTTATTTCTTTATGTTACATAACACATAAGCTTAAAGAAGAAATATGATTTCAGATTGTTCTGAGTTTGGAGTTAAGGATGTCACTTTGTAAGATAATAGAACATTTGTGGATGGTCAAGACATGATGTTCTTTAAAGGGCAAGGGGATGTTATATGGCAGACACCCATAAATGCCACCATTATTGGAATCCATACTACATTCCCACTATGTGTATGTCAGAATATTCTGAGACCTTAAAATTTGTAGCTTGGTGATGTACAGGAATGTGATGGTTAGTAGGCATGCATAGCTGAAAATGTGCGGAGGGGGATGAGGGCTGTAACTATTTTAGTATACCGTTTCTGCTGCAAAGGCAGCTAAGCACTCCGGAATACTCTGACATTTCAAATTAATTTTCAGAATGGATGAAAATGAGTTTCATGAAAAGACAAATGATGGTGTGAGTACCAGGGGCTGTATAAGGACAACTTTTGTTTCATTATTATACACTTAAAATTCCTTCCTTCCGGGGACAATCAATAAATTTATTAGCTTATGAAAAAAAAAACCCTCCCATGAATGAATTTGCTATAGATCACTCAGGGGCAGATGAGATAAAGGCTGATTTAATGAGATATCTAATGCTTTTAGCTAATGTTTGCACATACAGTGTGTGTGATGACCCTGGCAGCTCTAAGGACAATGTCATGTCAGATAAACACACTATTTCTTACCCCGACAACCTTCTATCATTTCCACACAGTGGGGTATTGATTGGTGAAGAAAGTACATTTAATTTCTTTCTCAGCAGGTTTCCCATGCCCAGCTGTCCTTCAGACCCATTTTTTCTGTTTCATGCAAAATTCCAGAGAAAGATAGGAACTTACACGTAGACACGATAGAAAGTGCGAGTAGACACCTCCACTCTATGGGGAATATGATTTGATGAGTTCCTGTTGTGAAAATTGCAGGGCAGTTACGCATTTGGGACGTTTTCCTACAATGAGTCATTTTGACATTTGAATTTGATTAATCTTCTGTGTAGGATGAAGTTTGTAGTAGATCAACTCAATTGTTGCACCAAAAAAGGCATTTTCTCTCACCACACAGAGGAGGGGCATTTCGCAAACTCAGGAATCACCACTACAGGCAACAATGTTTTTCCTTCTTTCAATAGCACCTTTTCATTTCTAGACAAAAGCTGATATTTTTTTAGAATATTTAGGAGAAAAAAAACTGAAATACACAATCATTAGTATGATGAATTTTGTCTAAAAACACACCTTCTGTTTTTAATATGATTTATAACATGAACTGATGGATACAATACTGTGTTTTGTAACTAACTGTAAATAATATGCAGAAATAGATGTAAAATTCAAGGAGAAATCTGAATAAATCAGTCTTCATACAGTAACAAATGCAAATGCTTCCATGCAGGGCACAAGAGGTCAAATGAATTGTTTGATGAGTATGAAAATAATGCAAATCATATGCTATGGCCTTCACAGAGCCAGGGCCAGATGCATAAAACAACAAAAATTGAGTATATGGAGAAATGTGAAGAGGCATCCCTTTTCGGATATGTAATGCCTTGTGTACATCTGAAGTAGATGTGACGTTCAGAATCGCACCCTGCTCATCCTCCTTTAGAAAGGCCAGTTTATGTAAGAGGGAAAGGCTTCAAAAATCTCTTGTGCACAGTTTTGGTCCTAGGTTTACGTACACTCATCATGGGCATGTGGGCTATGGTATTTTGTTCTGTTAATGTTTTCCTTGAACTCTTCTTTTTCCCAAATGCAATGCCTGTACAGTGTAAATTTGGTGCACAAATTTGAATTTATTATTGCCATCAACTGGGTCCCTGCTGGAACACAAGTACCACTGTCTACAAGTGACGCAGGTTTTACATCACCGTGGACTGAGAGGACCAAGAAAGAAGAATGAATGAAGTTTTTATCTTCAGATGAGACAAAGGTTGAGTTATTTGGCCAAAATGACAAGAAGTATGTTTGGAACTATGTAAAGGTACGGCTTTCAAACCTAAGAATACTGTAACAGCTGTCCGGCATGGTGGTGGTAGTATCATGATCAGGGGCTGTTTTGCTGCCAGTGGTGCTGGTACTCTCCACCAAGTGTACTGAATAATGAAATGGGAGAACTACCTCCAGATTCTTTATCTTTACCTGAAATCAGCAGCTAGATGATTTAAACTTGAGCACAAGTTGGCTCCAATGAGATCACTGATCCCGGACAGGCATCCGTTTTCAGAACAGAAGAAACCTCTTGGATGAGAGGTGAAATCTCTTCATGAAACTTAAAAGAAGTTGAGTCCAAGCTTCTTAGGCTACCATGACCTGGGTGACTAAGAGCCTACACAGGTAGACTTTGGAATGGATAAAGCAGGCTAACATTAAATTTCTGGGATTGCTTCCAAAGGCTCTGACCTAAACCCTATTGAAAATTCATGCACTATGCTTAAAAGCTTAGTCTATGCCAGTAAAATAACCAATTAAAATGAACTCTACCGATACTGTCAAGAAAAATGGTCACATATCCCGCCAGAATTATGCTAGAAGATTGTTGTTGGCTACTAAAAGCAGCTGGTCGAGGTGCATCTTGTTAATTGATACATTTAACCAAACATAAGTGGGGGTGGGGTGTATGTATGCTTTTGAACCAGTATGTATACCTTTTGATCCATTGTGAATTAGAGAGTATCTAAAATAATTTAAAACCTATTCCCCCAATTCTTGTTTTTAAAGTCATTAGAGATGCATGCTGTACAATCAATTCATCCTGGAAAAAGAACAGTTCCAGGAAGTCTTTGAGAGACCAATATTACATTTGAGTGGATGTGAACTTCTGATCATAACTGTACATGAGAGATTTTTGAGTTGGAACCTGTTCAGAACCTGTCATCAAAACACCAAATAAATAAATATTTTCTGAAATGATACAGTTTCCTCGAGCACAAGATGCAAAATTTTCTCTGCATTTAAGGATGTTCTCAAAGCTCTATGCACTCACCTGGATCAGTGCATCTGATTCTAGTCATCTAGCGTCTGAGCTGGCGTGTGTTTCACTAGCTTCTGTAACTCAGTGTAATCCATAGCATTTCTTTCATCCTCTCCCTCGGTATGCACGTAATACAAAAACATTTTATCAAATTAATCTTTTTAAAGAGGTCACTAAGGCATCTCGTCTATTTCGCTGAAGTGTGTTATTCCACAGTTTTGAAACCCTCAAGCCAAATGCTTTACCACCCTCTGTCTCAAACTTTGCCCTGGGGCCCGACAGCAAGAGCTCATCTAGAGATCTGAGCGAGGTAAGAAGGCTGAAGATGTAAGAAAACAAGCAATACAATTTTAAAAAGTTTTGAACACCACTGGTAACCGAGCCAAGGAGGCTAGAATCCTGGAAATGCGCTCTATTTCTATTTCTAGCTTTTCTTGAGGTTTTTAATTGTTTTTGACTCTTCACTCAGACACAGTAATGTAGATGTCTGCAGACTAGCAAATTTTTCACTTCAGTTTTTTTTTCTCAGTTATCAGAGATTGTCAGACACCCAAGACTGTATGAGTGTGGGTTTAGGGGTTTGTTAGTGTTTACTATTCATGGTCTCTCTCTTCTGTTCACTCTTCTCTTTCCCCTTACTGTCTAATGGTTGCAGCAGGTGGCTGCACTTCCCTGAGCCTGGTTTTTCAGGAGGCTTCTTCCACTACTTGCTCACTGGGGATAATCAGATTGGGCTTTTCGTTCTAACATTGTAAAGCCTAGAGCTATACAGTTCAATGTCAAGCACCTTGAGGTAACCGTTGTTGTGAAGTTGTTGTGAACTGGTCATAGTCTAGGGACTGTTAAATAAGTGCCCAAACTTGAAAAAAGGAGCTAAAATGGAGCACAAATAGATCCTCTTTACATTTTCTAAGCTTTAAGAAGTCAGTGCCTTGTTAATTTGGTAGTGTTTGTGAATTTCAAGGTTTAATCATATGTCTCCTATGGGGATGGTATTCCCATGTATGCCTTTTTTTCTCCACTCACTTCTACCTCTGGGGCTTTTACAATAACATCCAACCTAATTATAAGCAAGGCAGACATCATGTGCGCTCTCTGTCCTTTCTCCCTAAAGACCCAGTGTGGAACAGTGTTGGACCAGGTTTAACGTCAGGAACAGTGATAAACACAGATATGTTGTGTGTGTTGAATGGCCCACAATAATCTGTTGTGTAATAAAATTACTCAACACTGGCCTAAAAATCACAAGGTGCTGTCATTCAGTAATATGTACATTGTCTAAAAAAATATAAAACAATATAGAATATAGCAATGTTTAATATTTTAAAAATGTATAGACCATATTTACTGAGGATAGAGCTTAAGGACTGCATATTGTCAACAGCAAATTGTATCCAGAAATACCAGCACTGCTTTTGAGCAGTACTATATGCACATGTACACATTCAAAAACGATCCAACAAAGTCACACTTGGTTCCTGTTTAGTTCTTGGCAGTCAGGAAGAAAATGTTTGCTTAGTCGATGTGACTTTTAACCAGAATGCCCCCTCGGGTTCAGGAATAGGATTGGAGTGAAAGGTTGTCTATAAAATATGCATGTCACGTTAGAGACTAGTGGTGATCTAACTGTGCGTGTGTGTTTTCTCCCTCTGTATATCCTTGTGACGGCTTTGGCACTAGGGATTACTTGAAAAGGTGAAGAGACATGGAGGTGTAATGTAAAATAAATTCACATGCTGTGGGTAAATTTATTCCTTGCCTATGTGGAAATGGCATATAGATGCAATTCATATGAAAATGCAAACTTACAAAAGCATTTTGTTTTTATTTGGTGGGCACAAAACTCCAAATGCCTTTCAATGCCTTGCTTTGTATTTTTCCATGATCAAATGCATATTAAGGCCTTTTTAATGCTCTCTCCCTTTAAGTGATAGACAAGGGACACTTCAAACACACACACACACACACACACACACACACACACACACACACACAGCATACTGATGCATGTTTGATAGAATCATGATAAAAATAAAAACACATTTTTACAGGTATTATATGTCAGGATGTAATAAAAAGAATCTACTAAATTACCTAAAATTAGGTAAATAAAACCTCCTACAAATCATGACACATTACACCGTGTCATGATTTCTTTTTCAAAAAACAAGCCAAAATGCACAATCTGTGGGTGAAACACTAAGTACACCCTCACTGCTTCGAGGGGGAATGAATCCCATTTTAAAAACTGATCATCAACAACTGTGATCACCTCTGTAGAAACTGGAGTTTTAACAGATTTATGGGGCTGTCCCACGAGTAGACATACCAGCAAATTCACCTCAAGTCCAGATGGCGAAGTTCTCAGAGAACGTGCAAAAAACTCAACAGCTAGATCTCTTACTTGACACCACTCTGCATTTAATCATTAGTTATTATAATTCTCTGGCTCTCTTTCAAGGCATGTCTTTGTCCTGTTTTCCTCCCCTAACCCCCAACTGTTCACAGCAGATGGCTGCTCCTCCCTGAGCCTGGTTCTGCTGGAGATTTCCTTCTATTGAAAGGGAGTTTTTCCTTCCCACTGTTGCCTAAGTGCTTGCTTATAGGGGGTCATATAATGGCTGGAGTTTTCCCTGTTTCCTTTGTATTATTGTAGGATCTTGAACTCACAATGAAGAGTGCCTTGAGGGAAATGTTGTTGTGATTTGGCGCTATATAAATAAAACTGAATTGAAAGGAGTCCATTGGTTCATGATGGTACACAAAACAAGTAACAAGGCTTGTTTGGAAGGGTTTCCCGGAGAAAGCCTCTTCTCTCTCAAATGAACATGGCAACTTGACTTTGCTTTGGAAAGTTACATCTGAATAAACCACAAGACATCTGGAACAATGTCCGTTGAACAGCTAAGACCAAGCAGAAGATGAGATGTTTGGCTATAATGCACAGTGCCACATTTGGTGACAAGCCAACACAGCAATTTGGCCACATCATTTTATACTGAGTGATACCAACTGGGGTGGCACAGTGATTAGCACTGTTGCCTCACAGCAAGAAGGTCCTGAGTTCAATTCCACCATCACCAGTGTGTGAATGTGTGTGTGAATGGGTGGATGACTGTAAATGCAAAGTGCTTTGGGGTCCTTAGGGACTAGTAAAGTGCTATATAAATACAGACCATTTACCATCAGGCTAGGAGCTTTCTGTGTGGCGTTTGCATGGGTTCTCTTGCTTCCCCTGTTACCCTGAGAAGGATAAGAAGCAGGGAATGCATGGATGATACCAACTTTTCAGCATGGTAGAGGAAGGGATGATGATTTGGGCAGTCATTGAGTTCACCATGAACTTTGAAGTATACCAAATAATTTAGAGTCAGATATGAAGCCATCTGTCCAACAGCTAAAGTTCAGCCAAAATGTCCTACAGCAGGAAGATGTTCTCTGACATAGCAGCAAATCTACAAGAGAATGGCTGAAAAACATTAAGTTGTTGTAATGTCTCAATTAAGGCTCACAAACCATTTATTAAACATGGGCGTTGTCACTGTGATGTCACATAATGCTTTGCTAAATCTCCTTTTGAAACCTTTACCATTACAGCTCCTATGGTGCAAACTCCAGCAAGAACAGTTATTAATGTGCATCCATATTCTGTCCAGGTGCATCACACAGACAGAGGGCTTTTCTCAATTCACTAATTTGTGCCTCCTCCTGTCATATGTCCTTCTGCCTGTGACCCTGAAATCAATCTCAGTGCACCTTACTGAAAGATGTCTCAATTATTAAAATGTATTTGGAGCACAGAGGAGCGAGGAGGCTTGCCAGGGGGACCTATAATGGAGGATGGACTGGCATAATCTTTGCCAAAATGTTTTGTTTTTTTTTACCTTCAGCATATAAAAGAAGCTTGACACGCAACTTGCTTAAATGAACCATGGCTGAAGAAAGATGCTTTAAGCAGATAGTCTTTTATATTTGCAAGTTATAAAACCACAAGACCATAAAATATAGCCTGTAGTGAACTGTGAATTATTACAGTTGTGTAAAATCTTATATTTAACTGACATCAATTTAAAAGGGGATGCCAAGGTGAGAATGTTTCCTACCTCAGCGCCTCTATCCTTGTGTTTCTTCCTCGCCTCTTTTTCTTTTTTGTTGGTAGGAGGGGCTAAGACACAAGGAGAAAAGTCAATGAGAGGTACTGATTATGTGCAATTGTGGAAATGAGAAACGCGAGAGATTACTGGTAATTAGCCCAAGAATTTCACTCCGCAAAATAGAGCAGGCAAATTTAAACATAATTGTGAGGTCCAGCTCAAACACTCAAATTAACTGAGGTTATCCCTTTCAGGCAGATTAGAGCTTACCTCTTACTTGATGCAGCCATGCTAATGGCGCATGCCTTTGGCCTGCAATAGAATGAATACGTAACATGAAGGGGGGAATTAGCCAAAAGTTAGACTAAAGTATTTTTTATGTGGATTTTGGACTTACTTTTGTAGCAAGCCTCAAGTGGCTATTCAAGGAACTGCATTTTTTTGGCTCCTCTGCATCAACTTAATTTGCCAGTAAAAAAAGCATGTAGCTATTTGCCCTTGGGGTCATAATCTCCAAGAACTCCTTCTGGTCTTCTGGTCCAGTGGACTTGAAGCCCCCTCATTCCCCTTGGTCCACAGGAGAATGAGGGGGCTTTAGTAGATTTATCCCTGGATTAGAAACTGGCTAATAAGTAGATGCTCTGGGAACGTATTAAGCTTGCATACTGGAACCAAACTCCCAGATAAAGCTGAACTCTCACCCCCCGCTGAGCTGAACTGCTCTGCACTGTTTCCACATTTATCCCACTGTGTTACAACACCAAGCCAACTCATCCTTTCTTCAAGGCACAAAAGAAATGTAAGGATAGTACAGTGCCAGAGCAGTGCAAATCTGAAACGACTAAGATTCAGTGCTTCTCTCTAGGAATGCAGCTGGCATAAAATATAGCTTAAGCTGCTTTACTGGTTCAAAATACTTATTCCTTGTATCCCATCACTGTTCTAAGTGAGAGTATAATACATACACGTGGACTCCAAGGTAAACTGTTAAAGGTTCAACTGCTTCTGTAGATATTGAAGGACAAAAAATACAGTCATCAGTGTTGGAGGACAGTAGGATAGTTTTTCTTTCATTGCATTTTCTTAATCTTGTTATTTGGCAACTTTTTTATGATGTCCTTGCCCAGCTTGGTAAAATAGTCCATCTCTCTACCATTTTGTGTCATTTAAGGACCACTCATGTGGTAGGTCTAAGCAAATTTAACAGCTACTCTGTGGTCTTCAGCCACATATTCCTTGCAGTAAAGAGACATGCAAATATTTCACTATACAGATGGAATCGCTGGATGGTGGTTTGGGATAATGTCACCTCACTCTGCAGTGCCAACCCTTTTTGTTGGTTGCTAGGAGACAACACTGTAGTGCCTGAAGGTTTCAGACATAGTGTAATGTTCGGGAGCCCTACTTTTTCAACTAAAAGTGTGAGCAGTGTGCTAGCAAAGATGGAGGACTGTTGGATTTATCAGCCAAAGTTAGCTTGGCAACAAATGAAAACGTTATTAGCAGGACCCATCCAGTCAACGTGGCAGAAATAATGTTCAGCTAAAAGATTTAACAGCAATGAAAACAGCAGTTTTTGGGGATATTGCATCGTCAAAAGATTAGAAAGGACTCTAGCAAAAATAATGATTATATAAACTATATAAAAAAGGTGTACATGATCCTCTGCTTTCCTGGCAGTATTCCATTGTAAAACATTAGGATATGTCCACCAATAGGGGGCAGTAAAGGTCTTTATCAGGTTGATATTCACTGGCAGCTTATTCTCTCTTTTTTTTCTGTACCTTGCTTTTCTCCTCATTATGTTTCAATTTTCTGTCTGTCCGCTCAAACTGAGTTCCCACAGCAGTAACATGGAAGCAGACTAACCAGTCTCTTGCAGAACGCCAATTTGGAGTAAAAGGTATTTCCCAGGAGGCCTTTTGGGCTTCATGAAATCCTGACCACTTCCATTCACCTCCTAAAGATCATATGTGCATAATAAACTGTCAATTCAATCAGCTCATATATTAGGATTGTTTGTCCACAGGGAAAATCTCTCTGCAATGCAGACTTCGTTTTCTCGTTTTTCAAAGAAAATAGCACACTAATCTGCAAAAATGCATTTAAAGCCTTTTTTGGGAGTTAGACTACTGAGGATATTAGTTCTCTAAGCATGTGATCAATGACAATTCAAGCTTAAATAATGAGTTCAGTGTGAAAGCAAACCCTTTGAGCAACAAAGGTCAATGTTTGCACTGTCTAAGTGTTCAGTTTCAGACACAGTGAAGGAATATCCTAAACAGGGCAATCTTAGGCTCTGTGAGGGGCAACCAGTCAGAAGAAACTTCAATCCACTTTTGAGGTCCCCCATAAAATGCACTTGTGAAATGTTTTGTCCTTTTAAGCTTCTCTTGTGTTAAATAAAATTAAAAAAAATTAAATCAACAATAAAATGGAATTGTAAGCTGCAACTTTAGTAATTTGGAATTTAAATGACAGAAATCATTTTCACATGCAATGCTTTTGTGTGTAGGCTACAAAGAAATCTCAGTGTGATTCACAATGTTTCGCACCACTGTTGTTTCTTTAAGCTTGGCATACAGATGCTTTGCTTCTGCTATGAAATATTCTTTGAAGTTGAACTATGCCAGCACTCGTGGTTGCATAGTAATGAGAATTATTTACCTTGTGCAGGAAAATAAATATGCATATGTTTTCTCCCACAACACAGATATTCCCATGCTGCTTTCACTCATTGTATCCATTTTTTTTTCCAGGGTATGTACTGGCTCAGAATTTAAAGCCTGCATGAGAGAGAGAGATGCAGTGTGAACCACCAGAAGTACAATTTAATATCAGCTTTGTAAACTGACAAACCTGCCTGGAAGGAGTACACAGCACTGTAAGCAGTTACCGGTACCATACGGTCGCATATCTGCTTCTGAGACTGTCTGACAAGCCAGACTAAAAGGAACAGAGTGTGCATACAAGCTCTACATGGTCAAAAAAAAGTCCAGAATCTGGATATATTCTCACACTTGATATAAGAATTACAGGCATGAAGATATTTCTTTATTATTTGTGACTAAATATGGTCACTTCTGAAAAAAAGAAGACGAGTGTGATCTATTGATTGTCATACTTGAAGCTTCAAAATGTGATTCACAATACAAAAGGTAAAAGGTTTAAAGGATAGTGCCATGGTCATGATCCTGGTTTAGTGTGTGCGTGCTAACAATTCTATTCAATTCATTTGTATTTAAATAGCTCCAAAACAGAACAACAGCACCTTCCACACAGTGGCAGATTAAACAAATTTAAATAAAGGAGAGGCAAGAGATATGGGATGGGTGGCATGTATGTGAAAATGCCCTATATGTAAATGAGGTCAATAAACTATTCACCAAAACACTTTACAATTATTTATTGTATCAGTATCTTTTCTAAGAAAACAAAAAATATAAGACGCTTTTAGACAAGCAAGCAATTCATTTTTATAAGTATTTTAAGGATATGTGTTTGTGGGACAAGGCTTTATAGTAGGGGGGCAGTTGTCCCCCCTTGCCCCCTTGTAGATCTGCCTCTGTCTCAAGGTGCTTTTCTTAAGGCGCAAAATCAACAGCACAAACTTGTGCCAATATTTAATGCAGAAAATAAGCACTTCTCATTTTTTGCACTTTTCGCACTTATTTAGGAAACAGCACAACTTATACAAAAAAAAAAATCCACACCTATGAGCGCTATCTGGGGATTGTGCTCACACACTATTTTGCTCTATTTACTAAATCTGGACCCAAGAAGCAGATCATTTTTCCATGTCTCTCAACAAAATCATCCACTGGTGCCCTGCACATCTCTTCCTTACCTCACTTCCACACCTCCAACTGCTGCAGAATGTTCAGAGTATTTCAGTAAGTGGTGTGACCTTGCAGTGAAAGTTTGAGGTGTATAAGGTGAACAGGAATGGAGACAACACAGAGCCCGCAAAACCAGTGAAAAACCTTGGTAGAACATAATTGCTTATACAGCAGACTTTGCTAAGAACACATTTGTGTGTAGCTCTATGCAACCATCAGCAATGTTCACTACATTGTTTTGGATGGTACTGTTCAGTTTTCACAGATCCCACACGTAGCCCCTACCAGCTAACAAGCCCACACAATCTGACAGTACACTGCCTGCCTAGAGCAAGTGAGGAGAAGTAGTGCACACAGTTGAGATATAATTACAAAGTAAGCAAGCATATCAGAAAAGTGATTTCAATTAGAGATGTGTTCCACGAGGCTTGCAGGACATTAGGATTGTGGTAGTTTATGTGGCAGCCATGAATATTTGGTACTTGGCATATTGTTCTGGAGATCCGATAAAGCTTTAAGGTTGCTAAAGGAAAAAAAGGAAGGACTTCATTTCTTTCCTATCCAGCTTGGTTTCAGAAACCACGCAGTAAATGAACAATTCCAGCTCCCACAAACAAAACAAGTCTCTTAATAGGACTTATGAATAAATCAGACAATTGCACAACCCATCCCCCATTATGGCCCTGTTTGTTGGTATTTGATTTGTGTCTCAACATCTGGCTTGATTTTTTTTTTATTACAGGAATTTACAGATACTGAATATAAATGCTTTTTTAAAAATAAAAATAAAAATATTTGAAAGTCTTTTCAGCTGGCATCAACTGGAATGAAAATCCTGTCAGCAGATTTGGAGATGAAGCATGATAATTTTCTGGGTGCTATGCGAGGGCAAATCAACAATCAGAAAAAAGAAAATATGTTTTTCCTCATTGACATTTCCTGTGTTTTCTATGTATATGGTGTGTTTTTCTCTCAGCTCCTTCTGATGTGATCCCCGTCTTTAGGGATTCCGTGTAGAGCACTACCTTCAGCCGAGAAAGGCTTCGAGTTTCTTGGCATGCCTGGAGGCCCAAGTACCTTTGGTGATTTGGGATTTGTTGCAAGAGACTTTTTCCTGTCGTGGCAGCATATGGGAGGTGAAGAAGCTGCACCGAGCTAATGACCCATTCATTTCTGTTGACAGGAAGCTGGTGAATCTGGACTTAGGCCATATGCTCGGGTTTTGTGTGGTCTTTTGCAGCCACGCTGTTAGCAAGAGTAGTTTAATCCTCAGTGGATCAAACTTATTTGTTGAAGACGAGCAATTTGTTTAGCAGTCCACTCAGTCTCCTGAGAAAGATCAACAATTGAAAAAGACGCGAGGTGGAAGTCTGCACTCTGAATAAAATTGGAAAATTATCTGTCAGATACTAAAACCTCTTAGTGGACTCAGACCAGGGATTTCTTAGGTGAGAAAACAGTGTGTTTATTTACAGTGGCAAAGTAACACCAGGTGAGGATTTATATATGTATACCCTTCCTCTTGTGTTAGGGTCTGCACCAACCCATTTTAAATTTTAAATGCATATAAGAATCACATAAATTTGTCAATTGCATCAAGGATTTTTGACTTTGTCAGGAACCTTTATTTCAACAAAATAAAACTTTTTTTTCCTTTTTTTTTTTACTGAATTATAAAATGCTCTGGTAGAAATTATGACCTTTTTGTTGTTAGGGTCGGTTTTGACCCAGTTATGATAATACAATGATAAAGCAATAATTGGAGCCAAAACTGAAATCCTAAGTGCACTGCCAGCTGACGCACTGACAACCAGCTCCTCTTCTAGTCATGTGAGCTTTCTCATTTTTTGTGGCTTTCCAGTATACCTGCACAAAAACAAAACAAACAAAGACGGGCATGTCCAGACATGTCAGGTGAATTCTCTTATGAGTGGTCATTTGACTTGCAGAGTGCACATTTACAATTTGTAGCATGCAAAAATGAGAAGAAGATTTACAGTGAGCCAAGTTCTGGATCACATTTTTGGTGACAATGAAGGAGAGGACACAGAGCAGCATAGTGATTCAGATGAGCAGGTTTTTGAGGAGGAAGACATTGTGGAGTATTATCCAGAAGACACAGACACATCTGATGAGTCAGATGAGGAAGTCACTGGTGCTGAAGCTGCTCCTGCTGAAAGATTCAAGTCCAAAAATGGGAAGATCTTTTGGAGCTCACTACCTCATGATGTACATGGCAGGGCAGCCGCTGCAAATGTAATCAAAATGACCCCTGGAATCACAAGGTTTGCTCTGACC